>JAOUQY010000029.1:7660987-7672920 GCA_028566355.1 Doras micropoeus
ACACCATATTGCTGAGCTCAGAATTGTCCAGTAAGCAAAGATATATGTAATAAAATGTATTCATACTTTAGTTAGTGACTAAGCTTTAACATTTGAGAACAATCATGCTTTGGTAAGTGCCTGAGAACAAATATAATCTAAACCACCACCCCCCCCCCCTCTCTCTCTCTCTCTCTCTCTCTCTCTCTCTCTCTCTCTCTTTCTCTCTCTGTGAGTGTGTGTGGATGTAACACTGGAGAGGATGAGGATAAGGATGAGCTGTTTTTATTGCGATTCTGACTTTTATGAGGTGAATATAGAGAGTGTGAGAAAGATCAAGAACATGCTTGAAGAAAGACACTTTTTAAATAATCCCATTTTTCAATA
Organism: Doras micropoeus; assembly: GCA_028566355.1. Classification (NCBI taxonomy): domain Eukaryota; kingdom Metazoa; phylum Chordata; class Actinopteri; order Siluriformes; family Doradidae; genus Doras; species Doras micropoeus. The sequence continues at coordinate 7,661,354 of JAOUQY010000029.1, forward strand.
ATCTCATGAAAACCGTTTTGTAAATGTATATACAATAAAACAGTAACAAGAATTCTCTTTAATATTAGCCTACAGTGATATTTTTCATCATAATATTCAAGAAAATGTATGCATTTGTAACATAATATTTATAGTAACATTGTGCTAAAATAAATTATTATGCCTTGCTAATTATTTTCTGGGTCACTTAGATTTATGTGGCAGCAACAGGCAATAAAAACTGACTTAGACGCATATCCTGTTACCGCTGTTGCAGTCTGCTAAGCCTAGGCTGGGCCACAATCATAAAAACGTTTTATATAGCAATGATCTCACCTTGACTAAGCCAGCAGTGAAACCATAAGCTCACAGGCATAGCATGGCTAATTGACTGTGACATAAGAGCAAACCTGACATGTAACGCAGGACTGACTCGACCTTAAGTGACTTCCTTTAAGACCTGGTCGAGAAGCTCGTCAATGACGTCACTGCTGAAATCCACCTGCTGCAGGTCGAGATCGGGCAGAAAAGAGACCAGCAAGTGGCCCAGGTTGAGACGCAGCTTCCTCAGCTTCTGACCTTCTTCTCCACTTCGGGGATCTTCTCTCACGGTTCCTTCCTTCTCTGTTTTCAGCGTTTCCACTTTGCACTTTAGCTGGTCACACAGGGAGGACAAGCTGGCTTTCTCTTCGTCCACCCGTTCCAGCTATCAGTAAATAATATTAGGATATATATATAATTATACACCAATGTTTCAGTTTACAGAAATGGTACCATAGACCATATTCAGTGAAATTCTGGAAAGAGCCGAAACTTCAAAACATGGGCACATCGCCAAAACACCATAATAATATTAAAAACAAATGTGGACATGAATTATACAGACTATGGCCAAAAGTATATGGACACTTATCCATCACACCTGTATATCCTCTTTAAAAATCCCATGCCAGTTTTAGTTCCCCTTTGCTGTTATAATAACCTGGTGTCCAGTTCATCCCAAAGGTGTTCAGTGGGGTTGAGGTCAAGGTTCTGTGCAGGACACTCAAGTTCTTCCACTCCAATCTTGGCGCATCAATCAGGGGCATCATCATGCTGGAAAAGGTTTGGACCTTTTAGTTCCAGTGAAGGGAATCTTAATGGGATAGCATACAAAGATCTTGTATACAATTGTGTGCTTCCACCAGGCGACAACAGTTTGAGGATGAATCACACAGAGATGTGAAGGTCGGGTGTCCAGATTCTTTTGGCCATGTACTGTATATCACAGTATTCACATTTCTATGGAAACAATTACAGCATCACACACAAATGATTTTTTCCCCCTTTTTCTCACCAATTTGGTCACCTGGCAGGTCCCACCCACCTTATCATATGAGAGATGCCATGTAGGGAAGGTTGAAGGCTAACATACAGCAATCAGCCATAACATTACAACCACTGACAGGTGGCAAGAATAACACAGATGATCTTGTTACAATGGCACCTATAAAGGTGTGGGATATAGTATGAGGCAGCAAGTGAACAGTCACTTTCTCAAAGTTGATGTGTTGGAAGCAGGATAAATGGGCAAGTGTATGATCTGAGTAACTTTAACAAGGGCCAAATTATGATGGCTAGACGACTGTCTTCAAAACTGTAGGTCTTATGGGGTGTTCCTGGCAGGCAATGGTTAGTACCTGCCAACAGTGGTCCAAGGAGGGACAATTGGTGAACAAGAATTCCTGAACAATTTTTGCAGTGTGGAAGGGCACATTTTCATGCTGAAAGAGGCCACTGCCATTAGGGAATACCACTGCCAGAAGGGGTGTACTTGGTCTGCAGCAACATTTAGGTAGGTGATATGTGTCAAAGTAACATTCACATGAATGCCAGGACCCAAGGTTTCCCAGCCCACACAATCTCACACAGGTTTCTCACCCCACACAATCTGCCATTTTTGGAGATGCTCTGATCCAGTCATCTAGCCATCACAACCTGACCCTTGTCAAAGTCACTCAGATCCTTATGCTTGCCCATTCTTCCTGCTTCTTCAAACACATCAAGCCTAACTCTAGAACTGACTCTTCACTTACTGCCTAATGTATCAGAACCCTTTACAGGTGCCACAGGAGCCACAAGATAATCAATGTTATCCATTTCACCTGTCAGTGGTTTTAATGTTATGGCTGATCTGAGACACTTGAAGTCTCAGCATCACACACTCAAAAGAAAAGTGTTATCTACCATCTTCTGCATACATGAGATCACAAATGCTCATAACTGGATAATGTTGCATTGTTTTGCCACTGATGACTGTTGTCTCCTTGGGATTCAAACTTGAGACTTCTTGTCTTGATAGGGTGAATCTTTCATGTTGCACCAGCCAAGTTTCATTCATTAATTTCTTCAGTAACCATTGGTCAGGGTTGTAGTGGTTCCAGAGCCTATCCCAGTAACACTGGGTGCAAGGTGGGAGAATTCACTCAATCTCAATCCATTGTAGCAAGTACAAACTCATTCATACATTTATACCTAGGGGCAGCCAGTTCAGCTGGCTAGAGGAAGCAGTCCAACTCCTGGCATATACTTGGAGGAAACTGAAGAACCTGGTGAAAATGCATACAGACATCTGGAGAACACAAACTCCACACAGACAGTAATCTGATCCCAAGATCGAGCCCTGGAGCTATGAGGCAGGAAGGCTACCCGCTGTGCCACCTCGTCTCTCTAATCTAAAATGTCCATATCACACATTCAAGCCAATTATTACCTAGCCCGCTCTTCACTTTGCTTGTCAGGTAGATTTAAATATCCATAGCTATTGTGTCATTGCTGTGTGATGCTTGATTTTCCTTGACAGATCTACTAAGATAATGGCAACCAGGTGCTTTGAATCAACATGACAATTGGCCATCAGATATTTGTTATTTTTTTACCATATTGCATAGAATTTAATAGAAAATCTAACAGGATTATAGTTCCTACCTTGATGAGGAGGTGATTCCTCTCATCCTTCAGGGCGGAGCAGTGATCCCGTAACACCTCCAGCTCCTCCCTGCATGCGTCCCTCTCCTCTGCCGTCTGCTTCATCATCTCCATCAGCTCATCCTGCTGCTGCTGCAGACTCCATACCTCCTCATTACTATCATGCAATTCCTCTCCCAGTTCCTCCATAGGGTGTGACCCTGCTATACAGTACTGGGTTTCTGTACTGGGTGATTCCTCCCCAGCATACCACTCATCCTCGTCCTGAAAAGGCTCCTGATATGACTCAAATCTCTCAGTTTTACTGCTCTCCTTGTTCATTATTTCTTCTTCAGCATTTGCATATTCCTCATTCTCCATCACCTCCCACTTGCTTTCTTCTTTGTTTGGTGTGAGACTGGAATGTGTGTGAATGAATGTGCCACCACCTTGCGGTGGGGCATTAGGATGAAATGTGGCATAAGGCATAGAATGCTCTGCCAGAGGCATTTCTTCAGCAGTAGACAGTTTCCTTTTAATTCTTTAACAGGCAGAGAAAACAATACACTACTGATCCACACATACTCATAAAGCAAATTGATGAGACATATATAATACCTGAGTCCTGATCCTAATAGGATTACCTTTTCAGTGACTCAGAGAGAGCAGTGAGATTAATCAGAGGCAGTGGTGATCTCTGAGCTACAAGACAGTGAAAAACAAGCCAATGAAAGTTAATATAAATGACTTAATAGTGTGCATTAGCAATATCCATTCTGCCCACTTTCCTTGCCAAGGCAGTTGTTTGTACACTCTGCTAGTCACATTACAATTAAATTAAATATGACTCCAGTGGTGCAATTGTCAGTAAAATACAAACCGTTAGACGTAGATGACAGAACAGTGAGGCCGGTCACATTATTGCTGAACAGATCAGCAGGAGATGGCTTCCTGGATGCAGAATTCTTCACCTGTCTGGCATTAACAGAAACGTCCAGGGCTGGAATCTCTAATACCTATGGACAGTTTTTTTAAGTGTTCCTATTAGTCTTATCCATACAGTATAAACGACTTGCATAAGGGTGTTGACCTGTTTTTTTTTATGTTGTATATGAATAAAATGCCTTACCTCTGGCCCATGATCATCCGGTAGACTCTTACTGTTCCTCTTCCTGTTAAGACCCACAACCTGTTGATTAACAATGTTAGATAGCACCAAACATAATAAGACAATACGTGTAGGACTATCTTACTGGCGTTTGAAGGGTTTGGGGTATGACTTCTGGTCCTCTTCTTGATCCTCCAGTTCTTCCTCCACCAGACAGCTCCTGATTGAGATTTAATGTCAATGAAAGAAAAGTCAGGTTAAATGTGGGATAAATAGGTTAAATATGTAGTGGGATACCAGGTCCCTTAAAACATCATGCATGCTATTAATGATTATGATCATTATGATACAAGACTACCAAATCCCAATAAGAGAAATTATAATGTTGGGCCAGGTCAGTGTAAAGGGGTAACTACTACCAAGAAAGAAACCACTAATATAAAATGACTTGCCTAACATATTATTTTTTCCCTATTGAAATCAGTAAGGTGCTTGGCCTTAAATCTGATTTCTATTTCCACCAATTCATGGAAGTAGAAATGAAGTTTATGGAACTTAAGCCACTGCAAATCTGATGGACCCACCCCATCTTCAGTGACTGGCCAGTACAGAAGTGAATGAACAGGGTGTGGAATCCTGGTGGGAGATTCAACAGAAGCTTCTCCTCCTCAGATCCATTTATAACAACACAGTCTGAGTTGTAGTGAATTTAACTGCACACAGTGAAGTTCCTTTGAACTGTTCCTGTCAACTCAAGTAGTTTGTAACTGATGAAATACTTATGGACAATTCTACCTTGCTACACTGTATGACCAAAGGTTTGTGGACACCTGACCATCGCACCCATATGTGGGCTCAAAGACCATGAAGACATGGTTTTACCAAGTGGAAGTGGAAGAACTTGAATGTCATACCTTGCTACACTGTATGACCAAAGGTTTGTGGACACCTGACCATCGCACCCATATGTGGGCTCAAAGACCATGAAGACATGGTTTTACCAAGTGGAAGTGGAAGAAGTTGAATGTCATACACAGGTGAACTGGAAAGCTGGCTACATCCCAGGCCTCCTCACACAACATCAATGCCTGACCTCACTGACCTCACCGACACAAATCCCCATGGACACATTCCAAAATTGTATGATAAGATGATGTCTGTTTCTAGGAACTCCATGTCTATTTCAGCAGGACAATGCCAGGCCTTTAATTCCCAAATGATTAAAACATATAGTTAAAAGAAAAGGTTATGTGACTCAGTGCTAAACATGCTTCTGTCCCAACTGTTTATTTTTTAGTGTTTTGCAGGCATTAAAAATTTCAAAATTTCTAAATTTGTTTATATTTAATAAAGAGAATTAAGTTAATCACTGAAAACACTGAAAATCTTTTCTTTGTATTTTGGTCTGTTAAATACAGCTTCAAGTGAATGAACAAGTTAAAGTGTCCCAACTTTTCTGGAAATGGGGTTTGTATTATGTGATGGTCAAGTGACCACAAACCTTTGGCCGTATAGTGTGTCTGCTACCCGCCTTGCCTGACTGACTCCTAAGATTCTTATACTCTTGCAAAAGACCATGAATACTCATTGCTTCCAAAGGTTAATTTCAGATGCTTCTCAGAAGTAGTTCTAATGAAACATAAACCAGGATTTACAAGATGCTTCCTTGTGCAAGAGACACTTTCATCTGGAGACGGAAGTATTTGTTTGCCACGGCAGTAGAAAGTCTTCAGGATAAACATGGAAAGACATGTAAAGAACACTATTTTTAAAAAAAATCCATGGATCTAGCCAGCAACCGAAATCATCCATAGCATTTGATGACCATTAACTTCACAAGAGTTGGAGTTTTGTCACTATTCCCAGTAACTGGCCTTGTTTTTTTCAGTGTAGATTATTTACCTTTTCTTTAGACACAATATCACTGATGCACAGCTCCTCATCCAAAACCTTTGCAAAGCCAACTAATCCCGCTAGTACACTCCCAAGCAACAACTATCCATGTCCAGGAATGACATCACTCAATAAATGTTTTATGGGCGTCACCTGAACTGTGGGTCATGGTTCATGTTGCAGAACCATTTCTCAGGCAGCCGGCTGCAGTCGAAGCCATCTGGAAGCCTTCTCCATTTGAGACAGCTGTCGCACTGCACCCAGACCTGATCTGGAACTTTCCTTCAAGGGGAAATGGAGAAACAGGGAAGACACAAGGGAAGGTCAAACCAACATCAAAACAGAACGCTCTCTCAAGACCTTTGCACTTATTGATAATGCTAGGTTTTTAAAATGTTTCTTTATATTGTGCTTCATATAGGTTGAACTATGCAAAGAGTACGTGAGCACCTCTGAAATAAAAAAAACACTGCCCTATTCAGAAGGTAATATAAGTCAGGAAATTCCAAATGTCTTGTTTTTGCCAAATTCAAAAGAAGCATTGCATATTGCATGTTGATCATGGCCAAGAATAATAATTCTGTTCCATGTCTAAAGTATCCTTTATGGAAATTTGGAAAACATGATGGACATGAAGTGTGGAAATTGTGAAAAATATTGTGATACTCTAAGGAAGGCAATATATCACAATTTTTTAGTCTTATTTTAGGACAACTGTCAACGTATAAAGAACACACCACCATATGCATAAAATCTGAGTTAAAAAGTTTACATTTTATGCAATCAATCAAACGTTTTATGCAGTGGTTGTGTTAGTAGTCAGCTAGGTCTGTTGAGTCAGCTTCCGGTCTCAGAGTATGTTGTCACAGTACTTTAGAGTTTAGAGTTTTACAACACTGCTATCAGTTGGCGATTTGATCACAGCACAAAATGAACCACTGTCTGCCATGAATCGCAATACTCAACATACTGTATACTAATACTGAAGATAGCCCCAACAATGATACAATCAAGGTACACCTCCATGAGCCAAGTAGTTAGGAATTCACCAGTATTGTTGCCCCCAAATGTGTCACACTGTAAGTAAACTGACTCTCCACACTCACACTGTATCCTCTATTGGAACTGTGCATTTTGGGTCCTCTTTCTTCCGCCTGTAGCGGATCTCATTCCAGTAATCTTCCAGCTTGATGCTGAGGTTATGCATGGTTTTCCTGCACATATGCAGACCTTGGTCAACGACATCAGCCTTGTTATGTGCATTGTAAACCGTAAGGACTCAGTTTATGACTTGGACAGATCAGACACTACAATTATATTTAGGAACAATGATCCAAGATTGGGCTTTGGAAACCATGCTTATGTGGTGTAAAGGGATCTTATAGTGGACCTGTATTTATCTGTATCATCAAAGTCCTGTTTGTTGTGAGTTGGTTGAAGGAAATTACATTCAATCACACCGATGACCCCAACACCTTTTCTTTCTACCTGTTCAGGAAGATGTACAGCCACTAAATGGCACAGCAATGCAATGGAGAAGTTGTTATACATCAAACATACTGTATATTCATTAACAACAACTACACATAGAGAGTAAAAAACTCTTAACCTTGCGTTGGCAGGCCACTCTCTCATAAGCCTTGATGAGTCTGTTTTTGTGGTACATCATGATACCGTAATGCTCCTTGCTTTTGGTGTTGAACCCAAATGTGATCCGAATTCGTTTGGTCTGTGAGATGTGTCAAGAATCTCTATAGACACAGCAATCTACACAGTATCAAGTAGTATCAAAATACTTCTTTGTTTAACCCACCTTTTTGTTTTGGTACCTAGTTCTCACCAGATAGATGAGTCTCTCCTACTGACTGCAATACAGCTGCAACAGACAATGGCTCATGTCCTGGGCTACAGATTGGTAGCTAGGTGGCAATACAAAATGCACCTTCAACCTCTTGCTGCTTAGCCCTCTGAGCAAGGCCCTTAACCCGCTACTCTCCAGCACAACATGGTTTACCCTGCACAATGTCCAAAACTTCCTCTCTGTGAATTTTAACAGCTTGTTATATTTGTAAGACTGGTGCTCATGGAACATACTTAGAGGACAGTGCTAATCTCCCTACTCTATTTTCATTAGCTAAGAGACCCAGAAGGCAGGACCTATTACACTCTCTTGGCTATGAATGACTGTAGCATCATTGGAATTTAAACATGTGAACCCCTAGTCACAGTGCTAGGACTTAGTTTTGGCAACAGAAGTGTGAATATATGAAATAGGTAGAATTCAAGACATTGTGATTATATTCTGAAGGATACTAGGAATGATGGTCTGTAGGTGTCATTGGCAATGTAAGCAAGACTCTTGGAGATGAGCTGGGTTTTCACTCTTTGCCCTCGAATGTTGATTTGCATGCGTGGCTTCAGATACAAAATGCTACAGTATGCCTGCAAATGGAAATGCAAGAAAAAACTTTAGCCTTTGAAAAAAGCTATTATTGTATGAAACAAAGCTATTTCCTCATAGCACCATTGAAAGTGTGTGCACTTACTCGTAGTGAGTAGATGCTCTCAGGTGTCATGGCTCGACTCTCACGCGTTTTCTCACTGGCATTTGCTCGGATCTGAATATCATATTTGTCTGCATCAAAGTTGAATTCTGTCTCCCCATTTGTAGTCCTGCAAAATAATGAATATAAGGAATGTACTATTATATACAGCATATAACCTGATCAGCCATAACATTAAAAGCACGGACAAGTGAAGTGATTATCTCATTACGATGGCACTTGTCAAGGTGTGGGATATATTAGGCAACAAGTGATCAGTCAAATTTGATGTATTGGAAGCAGGACAAATGGGCAAGTGTAAGGATTTGAGTAACTTTGACAAGGGCTAAATTGTGATGGCTTATGGGGTGTTCCTTGCCCCAAAGACCTAATCTAATGTGCCCCTCCCCAACCCCAGCCCTCTTTTCTTTCAATTTTCAGTTTGATGGATCAACTCCAAGCATTAGCTAGCTAGGTGATGTTAAAGGACATTTTATCATGTTCAGTAACTAGTTTTTAGCATCACCACCTCCCACCACACCCAGACCTCCTCCCAGGTTTATTTCAGATTGGTGGGAAACACTGATATGGATCCCACATATTAGTCAAAGCTCACATGCGCAGATTCCAGATAATGATGCGTGTGCCGGTGGGTCCAGCAGTGCTGATGGCACGCAGCTCAGTGAACAGCTCCTTCTCTGTATTGAACAGTGAGTGCCTCAGGATCGCATCCAGACTGGCTGCATCCTCCGGTCTGGGGACGTTAACAGTCAAGGGTGAGATTAATTTAATTATGGTTGCCAAATTTGTCCAGTTCCCACCTGCTATGCAAGTCTTCCTTATCAGACTAGAGACATCACAGGACAGCTGAACACACTTGAGAGAGATCACCAAGTACCCAGTTCTGTATACACGACTTGCACTTGACTTGCATATGACTAACACTATTCCTGGAGAAGAAAAGTCTCTATCTCAGTCATTTGAACTGCACAAAGACTTCTCAAAGGTATAAATAGTTTTAAGCCAAGGGAATGGGGTCATTCTGGGGGAGAGAGATGGTTTGTCATTGTTTTAATTCCAACTGCAGTTCAAATCACAAGCAATAAATGGCTTCAAAAGCTACTTCTTTAGGCATACTGCTATGATTCCTATGACTCATGGTGTTTATGCAGTAATACTAAAGTTATAGGAAGGATACAGGTTTTGTCCATCCCGCCTGAAGGTGAGAATAGGCACCATGATCTGCTGAGCTTTTATGGCCTGCAAGAAGGACTGTGACAGCAGACCTACACTCATTGAATCTCTGGTCTTAGTGAAGACGATGGCATCCTTCCCCAGGCGCATGGAACCTGACTTAAAGCCATTGCCGTAGACACCGACTGGAATGTGGTCTCTCACGGCTTTCTTGTCACTGTAACCAAAGCTGAAAGAACACTGGATGAATGTAAAATGATTTCATTTTAGAGACAGCATTTAACTGTAGTTTAATGGTCATATTTTCCTTTGTTATTTTGCTCAAATCAGGTCTATGCAAGACCCAAGATAACGAATCCAGAGATTAACTGTAGTTTACGTAAGTACTAATAAGGTAGATAAGGTAATAAATGTTCAGCTGTGGAATCCTGCTGTTATAGCTTACCTGCCTCTAGGTTTAATGTGTTGTGAGATGCTTTTCTGCTCACTACTCTTGTAAGGAGTGCTTATTTGAGTTACTGTAGCCTTCCTGTCAGCTCAAACCAGTCTGGACATTCTCCTCTGACCTCTCTCATCAACTAGGTGTATCTGGCCACAGAACTATCACTCACTGGATGTTTTTTGTTTTTCACATGATTCTGCATAAACTATAGCAGAAAATAGCAGAAAATCCAGCAGCTTCTGAAATTAGATCTTCTGATTCTGATTAGATATTTACATGAACATGCAGGCGTACAAGAGTAATTAATAAAGTGGCTGCTAAGTGTATACTGGAGGCACTAATTGGGCTTTTTTTAACTGCACATTCCAAACACCATTGTCCTGCCATGACTGCTGTGTGGTCGCAAATGGTTTATGGTACATGTTGTTACCTGAGCATCTTATACAGTTTGGCTCTGGTCATTCCTGCCCCATTATCCATGAAGGAAAGGCAATCCAGGTTTTTGATGAGTGTCCAATCTATCCAGAACTGCTTGGCACGAACATCTGGGTCATATGCGTTATCTGGAATATAATTGTAACACTGAGTTCAAGGCTAACAAATGAAACAATGGTAAATATTACAAACTTAACTAGCATGCTGTTAAATTAATCGTAGATCTGTCTAAAGAGATCTAAAGAGGGATTACCAACTCACCAATCAGCTCAGCAATAGCGCTAAAGGGCCAGGTATGGCTGGTCGAGTTTGTATGAAGAAATTTAGGACTGAGCTGTAGGGGGTAAACATGGATGTTGTATCATCATGGTAGGTAGATGGGTTTTCTTGGCATTTTAATAAAAATAACATGCTGCATATCAAACAAATACATTAATTAAACGCCCGCCCCCCAAAATACAAACCTCATTTCCAGGGAAGATTGGACACTTTCTAAAAATGCAATAAAAACTGGTCTGTAATTTGTTAATTCACTTTTCAGTGTTTTCAGTGATGAACTTCATTGTATTTGTTACACAGAAACAAATTTCTGCTCTTTAATGCCTATAACACACTCAATTCTCAATTCAAAATGGAATTTTTGCTTATTCTTGCTGTGTACAAGACTTGAGCTGCTCAACAGTCTGTGATCACTGTTGTCTGATTCTGCTCTTCATGATGCACCATGCATTTTCAATAGGAGACGGATCTGGACTGCAGGCAGACCAGTCAAGCCACACTGTTGTAAGTTGTGCAGAATGAGGCCTGGCATTGTCCTGCTGAAATAGACATGGAGTTCCTGGGAAAGGACGTCATCTTGACAGCTGCATATGTTTCTCCAAAATACCAGTATAAGCCTCCACATCAATGTCACCTTCACATATGTGCAGATCACCCATGCTGTGAGCACTGATGCACTCCCATGCCATCACAGAAGCTGGTTTTTGCACTTTTTGTGGTAACAGTCTGGATGGTCTCTTTCATTTTT
>JAOUQY010000029.1:8052575-8063249 GCA_028566355.1 Doras micropoeus
TCCCACACTAAAATGACAGGTGTTTCAGTTTCATTGTCTAACCCCTGTATATATATATATATATATATATATATATAGGGAGATAAGAATTTCAATGTAATGCTTTTTATGTTTTTTGTTCATTATATACATATTTAAATAGTAATTATTGGTTTTTATCATAAATACTTTAATAATAAATCTTTTGAGGTATATTAACGAGAAAACGTGTTACTTGGTGGCTCGCTGCTCGGTATTATCGCCTGGTGGCACAGAGGTGGAGTCAACAAAGAACTACTTAAAACCCGTTCATAATTTGGGAGGGTAAGAAGACCTTTGGGAAACATTCGGATCGTAAAGTTCCATTGTTCTTAGAGTTGTTCGTAAATCGGTAAGATTAAACGACACTGGAAACCCAGCCCAGGTTTTGTAAATTGCAAACGAAAAATGACAAGATGTTTATTACTATGCTACATCCTGACCATTACCGCTGCTACATAGGATAAATATTTGCATACGCTCAAATAATCGGACAATGCTTCAGGGACTAAATTTCCTGTCAGCTGTATGGAAAACATTCCTTGTTTTTCTAGCAGCAGCTGCATTGCTGACTCTTAACCACATCAGACAAAGAGATAACAGAGCAGGACAATTGTCTGGGATAAATCATTATATAATGGTGTGTTTTTGTCTGAGAGAAAAACAAAAAAGAAAGTTGCTGTTGTTTTTTCCATGCAAGTGTGAACTTAATATTTAACAGGTGTAAAACTAGAGGAGAAAAAACACATACACATAAATAGAGTTAAAAAAAAAAAGTCAACAGTTCCAAGTACAATAATACCTAGGAATGGCTATCGGCTCAGAAAAACCAAGCAGCTGACTTAACACTGAGACATACACTCTAAGTGCAAATGTGGTGTTAATAAGAGCACAGAGAAAGCATCAAAACACCCAGGAAAATTTATAACCAGCAGTCAGTATGTACTTGTAATCGCTCGTTCTCCTTGCATATGCCTTTATTCACGAGAACACTTCCAAGCTAAAGTCTATACATGCTGAAATAAACCCTACACTCAGCCAAGGAAAGTTCTTAAAATGCAAATTCACAACAGACTGCCTAATGTTTTCAATTTGAAGTCATTAAATAATGAAATTACATCAAAGCATAACTGCTTTTGTATCCACTCTGCAGACCGCATCAGATTTTTCAGCTTCAATTAAACATACTCAAGTGAGTAAGTGTAAAATTAAATATTTGTTACTGATGAACAGAGCTGAGTAGTTAGTTTGCTCAGTAGCCCAGTCACAGGGAAACACTGTTCTGCTAACACACACAAACCTAGAATTAGCAACTAAATTTAGCAACAAAATCAAAACTTGACTAACTAGCTCATTTTAAAAGCTGATGTATAAAACTTAAGGAGCTATGTATAAGAAATGTTTAAATGTATAAAACTTAAGCAGCTAGCTAAATAAAAAATGTAACGTACAAAAAATAAGTAGCGAACTAATTTACAAAGTACTTCGCAAAATTAACTCGCTAGCTAATTTAACCACCTCCTTGTATCTACACTCTTTGTCTATTTTATCAGCTCCACTAACCATACAGGTACACTTTGCACAGTTCGTGTTAGTCATCCTCTAATCCTTCATCGGTGGACACTGTTGGTTGGTGGACTATTCTCAGTCCAGCAGTGACACTGAGGGGTTTAAAAACCCCAGCAGCACTGCTGTGTCTGATCCAATCGTAGCAGCACAACACACACTAACACACCACCACCACATCAGGGTCACTGCAGTGCTGTCAATCATCCACCACCCAAATAATACCTGCTCTGTGGCGGTCCTGTGGGGGTCCTGACCATTAGAGAACAGCATAAACGAGGGCTAACAAAGTCTGCAGAGAAACAGATGGACTACAGCCTGTATCTGTAGAACTATACAGTGCACCTGTATGGTCAGTGGAGCTGATAAAATGGACAAAGAGTGTAGCTACAAGGAGGTGGTTTTAATTTTATGGCTGATCAGTGTAAATGGTGTTTTTTTTACATGATTATTAAGACTGCAGCAGCAGCACTGGAGGTCATATAGTTTTTGTCCACGTTTTTACTTCTTCTGTTTTTTTCTTAACCAATTTTGGTCAACAATATCATATACTCACGCTACACCAATCCACGTGACATTTGGTATGCATGTTTGATACGGAATATAAGGTGTGTGTCCTTAGGTGTGTGCTGCCCTTCGTATTTGTGCCCCTGACGTGGGGTAGACTCTAATCACTTTTTGGGCGATAGCTTGAAAACTTTTCCGCCAAAAATGATTAATTTTTATGGTAAGTTGGCTATCAGGAGTCACATTAGCCTAAAGCATTGTGATTCATTCTTCACAAATGACTAGTCTAACCTCATGAAATTACACACCAATACCACATTCACCAAATTTTGTGAAATTTCATCCACAGGGGGCTCTGCAACTGATATATCCTTTCACTTCGTTCTTGCTCTTTCCATCACTTTATGCAATGGACACCTGCTTCATTAGTAGAGTTATAAGTCATTTTATTTTCATGAATTTATAGTACATTTTAATCAATGCATCAGATTATTTCCTTTAAGGAATTCTCATTGTCGAGAAATCACCACCGTCACCTACTTTTGTGTGAAGGAATATTATTAGGAATATTCTTCCCAACAAAACCTTATTAATCAGTTTCAATATATTTTTCCACACATAAGCTTGTAGGCTAGCCTTGGTGTTGCCTGTGTGTTACAGTAACCCTTATTTACTCCATTAGCATGAAGGAGAATCATTACTGAAGTTTCTGAACACTGTTAATTTTATTAGCCCAGTAACCTCTTCCCTACTGACCGAGTAAACTCACACAGACACTCTCTCTCTCTCTCTCTCTCTCTCTCTCTCTTCTACACAAACCTCATGTTCCACCCCCTGCGGTTTCTAATCTCGTTGACGGCTGAACAGGTCCACTGAGAGTAATCCCACTAAACCCATAATGACAGCCATCTATATTATCCTCACACATCAGTTAACTGATCTCTTTACCAAACACTCGCACCCCATTCCCATGATTGTTTGTGGTCCAATATTCCTGCCTGTTCCTTCTTTGTCCTCGGGGCTACCATTTATTCACGTTGCTTTTATAGTAATTTTTCATGGTAGATCACATTTTTCAAACCAACTTACAACTGAGCTGAGCAGATCAGGGTTAAAGGCTCTGATCAAATGATAAATGGCAGCCTGATGGTACGGCGGTTGCGCAATTTTCCTTATTTTACCCCCTGCCAATTCCTAGACACCCTATCATACAACAAATACTGACAGGAAGATAACAAAGCAGCTAACACAGGCTTCCCTTTGTGAAGCCATGTGAAGCCATGTGAAACCAGACAGCAGCATCTCTTTGCTCCGACTCTCAGAGGAATGTGCTATCTGCCCTCTTCCACATGCATGAGTCCACGATTGGCTCTGATTGACACGGATGGCTGTGGCATCACCAGGATTCGAACCTCCTGCTTGATGGTAGGGCGAACCCCTGGGAGTCTGGGCAGCCTTTTTCTGGGCAACCTTTCAGTGCTGTGTATTCTATAATCTACATGTGCTTGAGTTGGGAAACGTCATGACTCAACCTGTGTATGCTCCAACAATGAGCTATCGTTTCTTTAAGAATGATGGAGCCCAGCCTAGCAATCCCAAACCACCTGGTATTTTCCACCTCTCACCCAGTGCTCCTTAAATAAGTTCCAGAGATTCTGACCAAGACAAAACACTTACAGAAGGTAAATTCAGAAGCCCTGTGGATTTTCCTCCTCTTCTTACACTCTCACATTTATCCAAATGAACAAAAAAAAGACTGCAGTGTTTTCGTCATAGATGTCAATCCTAGCTGTTAAGCATTACGAATTTGAACTACAGACTTCCCGTAGGCTGTTACTTTAATCCAAAGCTGGAATTGACTGCAATATTGGCCCTCGGTGCATTGGTCTGAGCGGAGCACTAAATATAAAACACTGAGTGTACCTATAAAGAAGAGAGCAGTAATAATGTAGAAATGCCCACCACACACACACACTCTCACACACACTCACACACAGTGCCTAAAGCAACGTCTATTGTTCAACCACCTGGATGTTTATCGGCATGTACACGGTGTCTGGCGCAATAAAACATCAACATCGCCTAAAAACGGTACAAAAGTGACCCATATTTCTCGTCAACCTCTCCGGTGGCTCGGGAAGCCAACAACACTATAGCATTTTACGAATGCAGGAAACAATACAGCAATCGAAAAACAAAGCAGATAACACAATATGGAGTTACTGTTACCACCTGAAGTATTTTTTTTAACCAATGAACAGCAAGTGTTTTATTCCACAGCCAATGCCAATGATAATAAAATATTTTAGTTATTATAGTTATTACAGAATGATTACCTTTTCATTTTTCATTATTTAGTTAAACTTGATATTGTGGAATGTCCATTCTCATTGGTTGCATTACTATATGTTACATTACTACCAGTTAGCTGTTACTATAGTAACCATAACATTAGGACATGACCTTAATATAAACCTCTGCTTTACTATCCAACCAAAATTCAGCCCAGCTGCTGATCAAACACCTTCTGACTAACCAGATATAAGAATTCAACAGTGCCCTGGAATAATCCATAGCAACACATGAACAGGCAGCTTCCTCGACATTTAACAAGCATGTGTACTTACATTTAAAGCACCAATGTCATCAACAGAAGTCTGTATATTACAGCTGCATATAGTTTACGGGTGATCACATATGTATGAGAGCCCTTCTTAGTCAAAGTAGCAGCATAACCACAAATAACAGGCAACAATTATTAAACAACAGACGTCATTTATTTGAAGGTCACTTCATTTGTGAGATCGTAAACACAAAAGCTTTTGCTTTTAGCTGCCAGGCTGTCAACTGGTTTAATTTAATTTAGCATTAGAGGTCATGGTTAATATGCGATTTGCAATCCTGATGCGTTTTCAATTAAAGTCTCATTACTGTAGATATTTTATTGTGTCCACAAATGCAGCGTTCATCGATTATCTAATTTCGGTACTGATGTGTTTTTCGGTTCATTGGTTCTAACGTAATGCTGTTCTTGTCTTTTCCTGCAACTCTCCAGTCCACTGTACATATCCATCACATATTATAAATACTGTCACGGACACACAGCTATCTATAATACATGAATGACACACACACACACACACACACACTCACCGCGATGCGCAGTAGTGTTCCCTTCACCGATGCCCATCTGTCTTGCCTGCGGTCGATGATCAGGATGAAGCCAACTCCTGAGGCGCTGAGGCTACGGAGCAGAGAGGCATGGTCACCATGGCAGCAGGTACATCTCTCTCATCTCGCAACATACAATTACATTCTTATACACAAGCACACCGATGTATTTACGTATCTACTAAAGCGCACGCCAGCTTCCAATATTAAACCAGCCTTTTTATTATGAAAAACCATTTCATGAGCTGCTTTTTACATGTTCGCCAAATCCCCAATCAGACGTACAGATTGTAACCGTAGAGACACGGGGAAGAGATGCTTAGCTGGCTGCTACGTCCATCACCGCCGAGAGTGGATGCTCACTTCTTTTCCAACATTGGCTGCTTCACCATGGTTACCAAAAGGTCCGTCTTTGAGAAAACACTATTTTAGTGGCTTTTCCAAGCAAACTGATGAACGTCAGCCTAATGAACGTTTGTCCTCCTGTCCTTATCCAAAGGGCTGATGGTAAAATCCACAAGTGTGTTTTCTTCACTGTGTATGTATGTGTCTTTCTGTATCTCCCCAAAACCCTGTGTTTAGGGCTGCAGTGGCACTGTATTAAAGCCCCAGCGATGAAGGTAGTGCAGAATGCTCCCCGCTCAATCCACCAGCCAATCTCGATGAATCAGGTGCTCCCTCAGAGCCAATCAGAGCGCAGCATGGCTGTGACAGACAGCCTAGCCTGCAGGCTCACAAAGCTGAATTGCTAATGAGAGAGGGAGGGAGGAAGGGAGGAAAGGAGGGAGGTGTCTCAGTGATAAAAAGGTGGCAAGCAAGGAAGGAACTGCTGATGCCCTTCTATTCTTGCCGCCATGATAGTAACACACACACACACACACACACAAACACACACACACACACACACACACACACACCTCCTCATCTTCTAAAAGCTGAGCTTGTCTTTTTGCTACCATTTTGTTTCAGTTGTTCCACATTGCAGTCCCACTTCATCTCTTTGCCTTAGTCTTCCTCACACTCCACTGCCCTGCCAGAGGGAGGAAAACACATTAGGGGGAAAAAGAACGAAGCAGAGGAGGAGTGAAAGGGGGTCATCAGTACATGTAGCCATGCTCTCTAAAAGCACAGCATGGGACAGCCATCATGACTGATGATGTGCTTCCAGAGCAACAAGATTTCACTGATTAGTATTCATTAACCTCTAATCAAAGACTGAAAGGGGTGCACAAGAGCAGAGATTTCCAGTCCTGTAGGCACAATATCCTGTTTTACTGTTCAAACAACAGTCAGTTTTAGAACAGTTCATTCTTCAAAAGAAAATCTGTTTGGATGTTTTGGTCATCCCATGTTCTACTTTTAGTTATCCAACACAGACGGGCGACAGACGAGCTGATTCGAGGATTTCAGAAACGGCTGATCTCCTGGGATTTTCACACAAGAGTTTATACTGCATGGTGCGACAAACAAAAAACATCCAGTTAGTGGTAATTGTGCAGGCGTAAATGCCTTTTTGTTGAAAGAATGCCCAGACTGGTTGTAGCCAACATGAAGGATACAGTACCTCAATACAATAGAATACAATAACCACTCATTACAACCGTGGTGAGCAGAAAAGCATCTCAAAACACATTAAACCTTGACGTAGATCTGCTATGATAGCAGATTCACAAATAAACATTCACACATTTTTTTTTTTTTTACCCATTTGGATGTTTGATGTGAACATTAACTGATCCTCTTGACCCGCATCTGGATAATATTACAGTGTACCTTGTGCGGCCGCTACATGATCGGCTGGTGCGAGTAAACAAAACTGAATCAAACAATGACAATATCATCATCTTGATTTCATCGACATGCTTTCCCCTAATAAATATATGATTCCCATTTGAATACTGATTACAATTCTATTCAATTCAATTAATTCAAATTCTATTGCATTTTTAAAAAAAAAAAAGAATTCATCAACCTTGGATTAACCTTCATCCAGATAATGAGATAATTATTAAGCCCTCCATAAGCTGGATCAGGAGCAAAATAAAAAAAAAACACTGAAGAGAAATACAAATTGAACAAACTCTTCAGAATAAATAAATCATCCGTATAAATTCAGTGTATCAGCATAAATTGCAGCAGAAACGTTGCTTTTTTTTCTCCAAAAGACTCATTTAGAAAAGCACCACCAGATTAAATCCACATCAGCTTCCTATTTTAAGCCTGGAAAACCTCAGGCAATTAGAACCTCCCTCCCTTCCATGTCTGTGTGTTTCACCTTCAGACCCCCATCTCCCTCCTTCTCCCTCTTGCTTTTGCTGGTTGCTATTCCCATGAGACAGCAGTGTGCGCGAGTGAGCCAGACAGAGGGAGGGGGAGAGAAAAAAGCATTCTTTAAGCAAAATTACAGCCTTCTACATACATCAGGATTTTCGTAATGAATATTAAATACATTTACTCTTCAAGCAAATGCAAACAAAATCACCATACATGATATTTCACTGTCGTTACACCATCAGCGCAGTGAAACATCAGATAATTACCAATGCAGATACTACACACATTCATCTTCATACATTCTCGCACTGTCCACGCACTAAAAATCTCACTCTAAAGAGATCACACAAAGACATGATCACCATCAGAACCCAGTTGAGAGTTATATGTTGATACGATCATCTAACATGTAAAATATTTTTTTACACCCAAAAGCAAACTATCAGTGACCTCTGGTGGTAAGATCTGGGTCCAAGATTTCCTGCATAAATTCACTATGCATACTATGTATATTCACACACACTGATGGTGATTAGAATATGCTTTAGACAAATATGCACAAAGGAAACACTCAATTACCCACTGCAGTGTAAGTGCAGATACACCTGAAATGAATTTGGTAGCCTTTTATGTTGCAAAATGGCAAGACTGGTACACTGTATTTAACAGGTAATTATGTAGTACTTACCTACTTAGCTTTGGTGTTTAAAGTACACTCATCCTGCACATTAGCTGAATAAATGATTTCATGAATCATGCACAGTGCATAACATTATGCAGATACATGTCAAGAGCTTCAGTTAATATTCACATCAACATCAGAATGCAGAAACAATATGATCTCGTTGACCGTGGAATGGTTGTTGGTCCCAGGTGGGTTAGTTTGAATATTTCAGAAACCTGATGATCCATGGGATTCACAGACAACAGCATATTGAGCAGCAATTCTTCTGGCCTAAGGGCCTTGTTTTGTTTGAAGGATGTTGATGAGAGAATGGCCAAACTGGTTCAAGCTGACAGGATGACTATAGTAACTCAAATAACCACTCTGTACAACCGTGGTGAGCAGAAAAGCATCTCAGAACATACAACATGGCAGCGGGGCTGCATCATCATTAGACTACATCAAGTTTCTCACCAAACCTTGACAGCTGAAGACTGTAAAAAGACCAGGCAATGCTATTACCCAGGTTTTCTTCATGTTTTATTTGCAACCACTAGCGACATCTTCTGTCTCATGAAAGCCATTGATCTGGGATGTGAATCTGGCATGTGCTTCCTCCATGATAGCTAAGCATGCTTGGAGAAGAGCATGGTTCAATTCTGTGAACAGGAACGAACAGAAGCAGGTGACTGGCCAAATCATTGGCTTGTCAGTCAGTGGAGTGTAGAAGAGCTCACCTTCAGGGTCTGAACACACAAGCTTCTGATGATAGCCGTAACCTTGGATTAGCGTTCACCAAACTGGTCACTGCTCACCTATGAGGCAGTGCATTATATTCTCGCACACTTGGCTCCTGAACCAAGAAATCACGAGTGCAGAATGTCTGGTGTGTTAGCATCTATGGACTGTATGGATCACTCAGAACCCATTGGAAAGTGTATAGAGTATTCAGTACATAAGATTAATACATTACATTCCAGACACATAGTTAAATGAGACTCTTTCAGGAAGTGAACAGACACCTGGGAACACTGGTCAGGTACGTCAGCACGTTGTGGAACTCCTCCTCCTGCAGGTCTGTGAACGTAGGGAACTCAGGGAAGATGATGATGGGGCTGCCGTTCGCCCCTCGACCACCTGAGAAAACAACACGGAAGAAAGGAAGCATTGTTAATTCTTTACATGTTGCTTTACACGGATAATACCAAAGTTAACAGATAAAGAAAGCCAAATATTGCAAATATCTGTAAAATGGGATCCTGCAGCAACCTTAAAACTAAACCAGCCACCAGGGGGCACTTGTACTTCACCTTTTCAGCTTCTTTACGCCTGTGTGAAGGAGAAATGCACAATATGGAGGGTATTGCAGTGATCAGTCTGGCAATATCCACAACACAAAGCAAAACCCGATTACTGGAAGCCATTGTGTGGAGAAGAACACACAAGAACACCACACACACACACACACACTGTAATGCGTGAGTGAGCGATGGTTCTCTGACACTGTTCATCATTGAGTTAAGGCCTCACTTAAGGCAGTCACTTGGGATTATTACAATCATCCATCATATTTACGGGGGTGTTGAGTGGCCCAAAGATGGATTTGGGGAGCGTTTAGGGGGCTGCACTGGGCTGTGACTGCTCTTCCACCTTCAAGCGTCCAACCCAGAGAAGAGTGGAACAGTTTTTTTTTCCCATGTGGTGCATTAACCTATACTGAAAAAAAAAAAAACACTACTTAAAAAGTTAATTGGATACACTCAAAATTTTGAGTTCATTAAACTTTAGCTGCTAACAGAATAATGTCTGTGTCAGACATTCTTTTAACTTACTCTTTTAAGTTAAATAAAAACAAAATGTTTGTTTTTGAAACGTTTACAGTTTTTTTTTACAGTATAATTTATCACCAATCCTTATTTTACAGCATTTAAAACATTTAACTATATATCCATCAGCAGCATAAGTAATACTAGCCAGGATGCTAGCTAGTCATGTTGGTATTCCACAACTAAGTATATGTAAATATGTTGCATTCTAAACAAACTAAATCAAATGTTGTGTACAGACATTTAAACTGTTATTTCATTCCACTTGCTGCTACTAGCTAAATGCACACACACAGAGTCCTCCATGTAGTGTCTCAAACTTTGGAAATGTAGAGTCATTTATTTATTGTTTTACAAACAGGAGTCACAGTGATGACAGGAGAGGCTAGTAGATTTCACGCTAGGTTAAGTTTTCACACTAGATTAGCTTTCATTCTTGTCAATAGGGAATTTAGTCTCTCCAGTTCACCTAATGTACATCATCCATGTCTTTATGGACCTTGCTTTGTGCACTGGTGTGCAGTCATGTTGGAACAAGAAGGGGCCGTCCCCGAACTGTTCCCACCAAATAGGGAGCATGAAATTGTCCAAAATCTCTTGGTATGCTGAAGCATTAAGAGTTCCTTTCACTGGAGCTAAGGGGCCGAG
>JAOUQY010000029.1:8597791-8608151 GCA_028566355.1 Doras micropoeus
GCTGGTCCAATTTAGCCATGAAACCTCCCACACTAAAATGACAGGTGTTTCAGTTTCATTGTCTAACCCCTGTATAGTGCAGACATAAAACAGCACTAGAAAAACCTTCACAGGGGGTGAAGGTTATCATCAAACTACATTAATACAGATTACAACACTATTAGAAAGTTTCTCAAGGGTTTTATGGATAGTTAAGGTTTCCTTAAATGTTCCATGTAGAACTTTAGAATGTATTCAACTATCCAAGGAATCTAAATCTGTTTAGAAAGTTCTTCAGTCAAAGAACCCTTCAGGAACCTTCAATCAGTGCACTCCAAATAGTCAGCTATAGAAGACTGCTCCTGAGGGCTCTGGAAAGAAAATTATCTAAATGGGCTTTGTGTTTGTGTGTACACTTGTGTTACTTGTGGTTGTGTGGGTGTGCTGGATTTATGCCAATGGGATTTTTCAGCCAGTAAAGCATTGCATTAGGGAGGAAGTAAGCAGTTTCTACAATGATGATTCACTATTTTAAGTAAAGAGAAATGGTGAAACATAATAAACTACACAATAAATGAGGAGAGAGTCTGTATGACAAACACAAGGGATTTTTCACTGCATTCTCAAAGTAAAAATAGCCACAAAACAGAAGCTTTTCCTCCCACTACATGAAGGACCAGGAGTGTCTCTTCTACCCTGGACCACCGATATGGTAACATGTTCATGCATAAAGTGTGCGCATGTTTGTGAATGTGTCTGTATCTGCGATGCAATAGACATGTGTTGTCCAATCTTATCCATAAAGGGCCAGTGTGGGTGCAGGTTTTCCTTCCAGTCAAGCAGGAGCCACGCCTCATTCCCCCTGTTTTTAATCAATGAATGTAATCAGTGGATCTTGACTTTCAGTAGTGTGGCTTCTGCTTGGTTGGAAAGAGAACCTGCACCTACACCAGCCCATTGTGGATAAGATTGGACACCACTGCAATAGACTGATGACCTGTCCAGGGTGTTTCCCTACCTTCCGCCCAGTGAGCGCTGGGATAGGCTCATTTTAGATAACGAATGAATGAATGGTGGTTATCAAATGTCCAGAGAGGACCACCTCACTGAATGTGGTCATGCTAATATTGTGAGCCAATGGAAAAGGCCCATGTGCAAAGCTATGGCTGCCAGATTTTGTGGTCTCTGTACATTTACTCGTTCATTGGCAGCCAAAATGATCATTTAAATCAAAATTCCAATCCCAACCAACACTACAATGCTGGGCTTACCTGGATGTCTTGGGAATAGGGGCAGTTTTGGAGGCAGCTGAAACACTGGCTTTGGTAGCAGGTGCAGTAATAGGCCTTGGTGCTGCAGAAGAGATTGATAGATGGGTTGAGCAAAACTGCTAGAAATAAGACAGAATTGGTGCAGAGTAGTTCTGTTGAGCTGTACCTGTGGTCTTGGGTTTAAAAGCAGCACTGCTGCCTCCTGCGACTGGCTTTTTGTTCACCGTTTGCGAGGTTGCTGCTGTTGTTTTTCTTGTCCCACTACTTGTGGAGGGTGCTGGCCTGGGAGACCCAACAGCTGTTCGATCAGCTGCCTTTACCTGCATCCTTGGCACTACAGTTGTAGCAGTGGACATTTTCTTGCCTTGAGTGCTTACTCCAACAGGGGCACTTTTCTTCATCTCGGAGGTCGTACTCATAGGTCTCTTGCTTGCAACACTTGAGGCTGACTTCATAACACCATTGGCCACTCGGGTTTGTGCAGTAGCAGGGCGAGATGCAGGGCCCTTTGTGGTTGTTGATTTAGTGCCCGCTGTACCAGGCTTGGGCTTTATGGGGGTTTTACTCTTGTCTGTAGGTTTTGCTAATTTCCCATTAACCTCTTTTACAGGAGCAGGCAGTGTTGCATTTGCTCCTTCTTGCTCATCTCCATTTTTAGGCTTCTCTGGCTGTGTAGATGATGAACTCAGTTCTTTTTGGAGCTGCTCCTCATTGGAAGCTACTTCAGGAACAGGCTCCACCACATCATCTGCTGGCTCAGCCGGAGTTGTAGCAACGCCATCAGGTTTCATCTCAGCCGCTGCCTGGCAATTTTTTTGTATGCGCCAGTTGTCAGTCTGGATTCAGTGCTGTAGACACTTAACCCAGGATAAGCTGTTTGATAGCCAACTGTACTTTCTTAAAAATAAGGAAAAGAAAAGAAAAGAAAAGTAACATCTCATTATAAACACTTTGCAGTTCAAGAAAACAGGGTATTTTATATTATTATAACATAAATATTTGAATTAATACATTTTGTAAATGTACAGCAATCGCAGGTTGATAAGCTATGGAAGAGGTGTTGAAGCATTTCCCAAAGCTCAGTAAGATTCTCAGATTAAAACCTCAGTACTGCCTCATTTAATTCTCCAGTTCTCTTAAATTCTTGATGCACAAACTAAGAGTAAAACAGAAAATCAAGTTATACATTTTAGGAATGCTGCTTCATATTAATCACCAAGCGGAATCCATAAAGCTCTTGAAACAGAAGCTCTTAAAAATACAATGAAAACTATATGGTATTCTACCAAACCTGTTAAATAAAAATGTGGAGTGCAACCAAAATGAGGGAATAAAAGCTAAAGTGGAGGAGAGAAACCCTGCAAAGAAAACCACAGCAGTGAACCCACTGACCTCTCTCTACTCTTCTTTAGCAGTGCTAACCCTTTAAGCCATGGCTTTTCTTTAAACATCTACTCCCCTCTGCCCTCTTTTCTTCCACCCCCAATCACCCTTAGACGAGACCTGTTCCCTGTAAGCAGATGGCCTGGGCAACAGGGCTATTGTATAGGTTTAAAAACTGGCTTGACTAGCAAGCAAGAGGGTGAATAAAATGTGTGGGTGTGTCCTGCTGAAGGTGGGGGATGTAATACAAGGAAGACAGAAGCAGTGAAATTCAATTTGTACTCTGTATTACTGGACAGCAAGAACAGACAAAAGGATACGATTGAAGTGGATGAACAAGTGCTGTAGAAGTATGAAGGGTAAAATCATGATTGTACATTGTACTGGAGTAGCATTCTGTATCATTTGTAAGACATTGAAGAGAAAGTGATTAAGTGTGGAAGACTGGTAATTAAATACACCTCTATATTGCACCATACACCCTTCTGGGTCTCCATAAAACCTCCCAAATTATTCAACACTGTCTGTTAAATAACACCACACTACTGCTCAATACTGATATGTAAATCCATTATATTTTATGAGAAATTGCAGATCAAACATTTTTTTTTGTTTACAGCCATTTGAAACCAACTATAGTTGCAGTTATCCAGACTGGCTTGCCAGTTACATGTTTGTCCAGTGTTTTTGAGCATCAAATGCTCTTTAAACCTTTAAAGAAGGTTAACACATTTGTGAAATGCTCTGAATATGGTCATGGTCAAAAGAGGACATGAGATCAGATGAACCGTATATCCTGAACTACAGGTTTCAGTGGTAACCTTACAACATTTCTTTCCACACAAAAACATGAGAACAGCCCATTCCTCGCTCTCATTTAAGTAGTGAACAGGGTATCAGCTTTCAGAAGCTGTAGGCTGTCTAGTAATATCGTTTTAAACCATTTCTTCCTAATAATGACTTCTAGTGTTCAGTCCATAGCTCCTGCCACTCCTCTTGGTATGGCTCACTTCCCTGGAAGATAGCAGGTTGTTTTCCATTTATAATCCCACCCCTTCTCTCAGTCACTGGTTTTATCCACATTCACCAACTTTATCCATATTAAAAAGACAAAGGATGATTAAGTCTGGTGTGTGAGAGACTTGGTATGACTGGATAAATCAGCAGTATTAGATTTAAACCTTTATGCTAAGCACCTATTAAAAATATGACCTGACAGGGGTTGGGGGCTAGCCAGATCAGCCAAGCCCATTTATCTCTGTTCTGTCCCTCTCACAAGAGATAAACGCAAACGACTGTCTAGACCAGGAAACATGAACATGCCCCATCCCTCCCACCCTTCCACCTCATTCATCAGTTTGGTCAACATATTCTATACTGTCTAGTGTTCTGGCTCAGTCTGTTTATTAGAGCATAGCTATTAAATATGGCCCACTTAATGAGCATGCAGGATGCGTTTACAGCTCTAGCATGGAATAGGGAATGGAGTACTTACAGAAAGCTTACCATTCGTTGAATTCAGGCTTCTATTGAAGCAGTAAAGCACCGAGCAGAAGACCCGCTTTAAACTGCAGGTCTACTAAAGGGCGTGATGAGGAAGGGTGAGGTTATAGTAGCTGGGCAGCCACATGCATGCATATTTGGGTGGTCAGCAGTCATGAGATGCTTTCTATGTTTTATATAATGTTAGAAATGCTCACAAAACTACAGTTTAACAACTGTCCCAAACTAAGAGTGCATGTGTGTGTGTGTGTGTATCTGTGTGTCCTGTGCAGCTGCAAGCTGGCCACATCCTGCATTCTTGACACAAGAGCCAGCATGATGACCAAATCCCCTCAGTGAAAGAAAGGGAGAGGCATATAAAAACAAGTTGAAAATCGGAGGAAAAATGACTGCAACTTGCAAACAAAGCATGATTTCCAGCAGCATAATAACGTCTATGGCATATATAGGCATGTAGTGTATATGTATATAAACTAATAACTGTTACCACTTCTAATTCAGAGGACAAACACAGACAATCAAAGGGTCATCTGAAAAAAAAAAAAAAAAAGAGACAGAATGCACACACTAACATTAAAGGCTGCACTCTCACCATGCCATCAGTGCAAACAATGCTGCAAGCTCCTGCTGAAACACGCTCACCATCCTCCTCTCTGTCCCACCATACTACTCATTACATCAATGTCCCAACTACCAGCAAGAACTCTGATGGTTTGCCCATTTTCAAACACCTCTTATTGGGGCCCTGATGTGCATCAGCATGCCAAGTAGGACAAGGCCACTGCAGTGATTTGAGACTCGTGTAGCCTTTCAGAGACACCACACACTGACTATATTGCTGTTTGCAGTTGGTATCTGGTGTTGGTTTTCTTCCTAGTGTGATGTTAATAGGATACACAAGGATGTAGAATGTCAGTTGAAGGGGTTATTGTTAAGTGAGAATCATGAAGGACTGTGCATATAAAGTGCTACGAAAAAGTATATGCCCCTTCCCAGTTTTTGCTAATTTGTCACGTTTAAATGTTTCAGATCCAACAGATTTTAATACAAGATAAAGACAAGACGAGTAAACACAAAATGCAGCTTTAAAATGATCATTCCATTAATAGAATATAAAGATTTATTAAAAATCTAGCATGTGAAAATATAGCTGCTGCCCTAAACCTAATAACTGGTTGTGCCACCCTTGGCAGCGAGTCTGGGGAGAAATTTTCTCTTCCACTCTTCTTTGCAGAATTGTTGGAGGGTTTTCGAGTATGAACTGCCAATTTAATGTCTTGGCACGGCATCTCAATGGGATTCAAGTCAGGCTTGGTCACTCTAGAACCTTAATTTTGTTTCTTTTGAGCCATTCAGAGGTGGACTTGCTTGTGTACTTCAGGTCATTGTTCTTCTCGCAAAACCCAACTCTGCTTGAGCTTTAGGTCACAAACTGAAGGGCAGACATTTTTTTCTGATAGAACAAGGTTCTGCACATCCTGCAGAAGCAAAGCAGCTCCAGACCATCACACAACCACCACCATTATTTGATATTTCTTTTTTATCAGGATTGAAATGTCAGATCTGATTTAAACAAGTGCCATGTTCAACAAACACTATGAACAGTGATCTTATTCAACACTTCCCATAATGCACTGCAGGAAAACTGGACTAATTATACTCGCTTTGTAATGAAACATGCAGTCGGTCAGTGTTCGAGTATGGACAATATCCACAATGTGATGTGTCCTAATTTATCATGACAAATATTAAATTAGTGCCCAGCTAAGGTTAACTGGTTTATTTAGTAGCTATGGGCCAATTACTTTTTCCAGGTAGGGATGATCAGCATTCTTCCTTCATAAATAAAATCATCAAAAGTAGTTTGATGATCTGAAACATTCAAGTGTGAACTCAGATTGGGTAGATCATGTCATGTGCTGATCCTACGTCTTAATGTCACAACCTTCATTAGGCTGGATTTCTACACACATGGATATTTCTGTTCAGGTTCAGCCTTTTTTTCCCCCCTTCAGATGCTGCAATCTGCCACCAACAAACTTTTTCCAGTGGTTAATGTTCACCCACAGCTTGTAACCCCACCAGTAATTTAGCTCAACCTATAAAACCGGTTTAATCTGCAGAGAAAAGGTCTTTCAATCAGCAGGAAGACCGCATCCTCACCCCATAACCACAGAAATGTCTCTTTTTTTTCAGTTGGTGTTTATTCACAACCTGGAATTTGGTACAGTTGTCAGTTAAATGTACGATGAGAAAATTAAGAGGGCTGAGAGAGTACCGCTGAGAGGGTTAACTGCTCGTGATGGCACAGACAAACAGGAAAGCCCTGAGGTAGCAGACAGTATCTCTCTCATCCAGCTGGATTAGTATTGGCCATGCAGGAATGTCTAGCATTCAAATGTGGTAAAGTGACACTGCAAAGCTCAATATTGGGTGTGTGCAAGTGCACCGTCAGGGCTGAACAAGAAAGTGGCAATTATTATTATAATCATTGTGGTTGTGGGGAGGGGGTTGTTTCGAGTGTTAGGAAGGAGCAAGACAGAAAGCCGCTGATAAGCCACCACTACAGAGAGATGTCGTCACGTGGCAGGCACACCCCTTTTTCCACACTCAGCAAGAAGGCCAAACTACAGTCTTACAGAGATCATTTACATTGGCAGAAACGAGGAGAGTGGTGCAGATGGTGAACGGGGATATAATGGGTTGAGTCCTGTAATGGATAGGAGTCATGTCTAAATGGATTACAATCCAAGACTGCTTATATGCCAAACACTATATTTGGAGCAGGATGCGAGTCAGTCAGTTGCTAAGCCTCTGTTGACAGCTAATGAACTCATTTCAAAGCACTGCAGTGGTCACAGCACAATATTCATTACTGAACTGGAAACGCTCCAGTGCCAACATTAAACCCTTGATCTATTTGCAAAGTCACTGGCATTGAAAGAATTGCATTTCAACTTCATAGCAAGTTAGCCCTTAAGCCCTGAAACACAATAACAAAACAGTACTGGGGCAAACGTTTCAGCATTGCTGCTGCAGTATTCCCATTTCACTTGACACATAATTCACGATTGTTATGGTGATAATCGTGGTGGTAATAATGATCTGGGTTGGGCAGGTTGTTCCAGGATCAATATACAGGGACAGCTACAGCAAACAATGCTACACCACTTCCAAGTTTCAACCAAACAGGAAAGATCCCATGACAGCTTGAGGCTCCTGGAAACCAGTATTTTCCTTGTCATCATTATGAAGTTACTCACATTTTCCCTATGGGTCATTCAGCCAACACAAAACCACTGTGAAAGAATATTGCATTTGCTTGACCAGACCACACAAACACCACAGAGAAAGATGGGATGTAAAATTTAAAGCATAGACACACAAAAGAAATGATGAAATCATTAGCTCACTGCATGCAATGCTAAAGTCCACCATCAATGCCAAAGGACTGGATGTACAAGCCTGCACCACACATGAGAATCACACTCTAAAGTAAATCTGACATCAATGTTTACTTACAGCCCGAGTACTGACAATGTTGGAAACAATGTTGACTTAAGCCAAAGACCAGCTGAGGTATTACAACAAGTGAGAAGCCTAAGGTTTGGCACATGCTGAGCACACAAGAGAGACACCAGGAAGCTGCCACCATCAATGCTAAACTCTGTGGTGTTTTGTAAACAAACATGCCCAAGCACCATCTACCTTTGAGTGCAAAGAACCAATACGACTGCAGCCTTCATCATTTGGAAGGATGGACCAGAGACATGTACAAAAGGCATCAAATGGTCCACCCATGTCATATGGCACATCTGAAGCTGAGACCAGAACAGTTCCGCCTTCATTAGCTATTAGAATGCTTGGATCTAGCAACCAACAACTTCTAGAAATTTCTGGCTACCTCCTTAACGCCATGATGAGCATTTCATAACAGAGCACAGTTGTTTAACCCAACTGGATACGGTCATCTTAAATTTCAACATTTCACTGTGAAAAACTCTGCTTTTGACCTTTGTACATATTAAGTATTTGAGGAACACACCAGGTAAACATTTATAGATCAAGCTGTAAATCTGTATAACGTATCCTTTCATAGATGGAAACAAGGCTGGGGCGGTTATGACCATCATACGGTCATATTTTATAAGTAAAAGGCTTGAACGTCAGGCTTGTTTGTTAGCAAACCTGTATACATCGTGGTACACCATGCAGAAATGTCTTTAGATATCACGATATGAAGAACCCATCCCCCTAGATGGGCCTAACTTTCAGAAGTTATAAACCAGCTTCTTGTCTGGTTATTACAGATTTGGTGGATAAAGGTGACGGTGACAGCCACTTTATATAACCTTATATATATAACCTTATATTATATATATACCTTATATAATACGATCCTGCTAACATCATGAAAAAAACTGCAAAACTCTGCAAGACAATTGAAATCGAACTAAACTACAACGGACATACAGCAGCATGTTCACACAGGCAGTCTAGCGCAGTTGTCACCTCTAAATGGGCCATTTGTTTAGAAGATGGCTTGCAAATGAGTCCAGGAAGTGTAACCTGGACCAGGAGCACTGCAGCTGCCAATGGGCAACAGATGGGTTAGCTGAAGTCCATCTTAGCAGAGAATTGACTTTTCCGTTCCAAGCAAACAAGGATGATGAACTTAACCCTCTGTGCATTTGGGGCATGTAAACAGAGTGTGAATGGGATTTAGTCATTATATTATATTATATTAGGTGAACACTTCCTTGTGTGTCCACCAGCCTCTGACTGGGTGTTTACAAGCAATCAGTCTGGATTACACCATATCGATTTAATGTGCCAGTTAGTAAATATGTCCGGGAAAACGATAAGGGATCAGATGACATTTTATCCGGATCCAGTGCATGTTCTTTCGACACAACTTCAGCTTGATCTACTGACAAAGGCGATTTAAATGGAGACACCTGACCCAAACACCCATGCTCACACACCACCAGTCTATTCACGGGTTTCATTTTTCATGCCTACAACGTCCTATAAAGGGATAATAATGGCATGTCGCGTGCGGCCATGATGAATTAAACACAAATCACATTTTATAACATTAATATAGTGGCGACGCCTAAATCAACGATGGCTACATTAAAAAAAAAACCCTGCTACTTTACAGTCAGCGTTTCAGCATGACTGTTTCGTTTGGGAACAGGGATATGAAAGACGTCTGGCCACAAAATATTTGGCTCCCATGACTACTATTAGGTTATACGACCACGACATGACTACAACAGCTGTTAACAGCCTTCACGGCGTTATTTATACAAACCAACCCAGATTTCGATAGAAACCGAATGCACAACGTTAAAACCAAACCCTCTTATCCAGTGAGCACACAAAATAAGGAACGCAGGCTACAGAAAACGCGAGCAGCTCCGCTTTTAGGCATCTCTAATTAAGATGCGCGAGCAAAAATAAAACATTTAAAGCACATGTTAACCCTACCTTCAAGCGAAACACAACGCACAGATGCACAACCCGGGGTTTTTAAAAGAGCATGCATTCATTTTTAAAGGTGTTTTTTTCCATGTACTCACCGTAGGCCTCCTTCTCCTCCTCTATCACACGTCAAAGGAGCGCACGCGGAAAGCGCGAAATTTCTAAACGCGTCTGTTACCTTGTCTAGCGCGCGCTGTACTGAGGATAGCTTAGAGAATATATATATATATATATATATAAATATAAATGCATATATATATATATATATATATATGGAGAAAACAAAGGTTTTATAAGCTAAACATTGTCTGCCCCGTGTCCTTTTCCAGCCTGAACACACGCACGAGACAGGATTAGACTACAAACCCACCGACATCCCCGAGCTGCCCCGCTGTCCCCATTTATAAACCAGCGCCCCGCCCTGCTTCACATTTGCATATGCAAATTAGCCCCCAGACAACCACGCCCACTTTCCTGTCCATGCACACGCCTCATTTTCTTTAGTCTGGTTAATGTTTACGTTATGGTGCTAACACATAAACATTAAAACAGACAATCTCATGAATTATATTATATTATATTATATTATATTATATTATATTATATTACATTATATTATATTATATTATATTATATTATATTATATTGCCTCACAGCAAGAAGGTCCAGGGTTCGATCCCCAGGTGGGGCGGTCTGGGTCCTTTCTGTGTGGAGTCTGCATGTCCTCCCCGTGTCCG
>JAOUQY010000029.1:8675028-8688734 GCA_028566355.1 Doras micropoeus
TTGGTCACAGATGCGCCAGTAAGACGTGCACCAACAATTTGTCCTCTTTTGAACTCTGGTATGTCACCCATTTCAGTTTCATTGTCTAACCCCTGTAATTACCTAGTGGAATATACCTGTGTGCTTGTTTGCTGAGTACCAATGGGAAAGTTTTTGCCTTGTGACAATGTCCCCCATGTTGTATCCTATAAAAGGTCCTTTGGGCTTTGTTGTCAGTCCAAGTAATGGCTACAGCATTTGGCAGACGCCCTTATGCATTTATCTCATTTACACAACTGAGCAGTTGAGGGTTAAGGGCCTTGCCCAGGGACCCAGCAGTGGTAGCTTGGTTGTTGTGGGATTTGAACTCACAGCCTTCTGGTCAGCAGGCCAACACCTTAATCATTGAGCTACACTGCCCCCTTGGGTTAGTAGTAAAACCATCCTACTCATGTTCCAGACCTCCAGGGTGGTTTCCTATCAGACTACTGTAGGCCATATATCAAAGTCGTTCCAAGGGTTCCTAACACATCCTGATAGGGCTCCCTCATAAATAGCTCTGATACTGTACTTTATTGAGGAGGAGAATTGCTCATGTTGACCACAGAACAAATGTGATGAAGCAGCATTCAGTCTATAAAATGTGCTTAAGGTAGACATGTTGCCTATGTTGTCACATAGGTTTGGGGTGTATCTATTTTTCCATATTGCCATACTGGCCTGAAAGTTATATATGGCAATATTTTCATGTTTCCATGTTTAGTTATATTTAATTGATTAGCTAAGAAATTGAATTTTCCAAGAGTAAACAGGGTCACCAGTGTGCTAGGGTAATGCGGATACAACAACTTGTTAAAGAGTTAAAAGCAGTGTGTGAAATACCTGGTGGCAAATGGGGGATGGCTCCAGTGCTCCGGGGTGGGGGGGTTGCCTCCAATGCGCCAGAAGCCTTACACAGACTCAATATGCAAAATGCAAGAATCAACCAGTAGCAGCTTTCACTAAGGCAGATGAGTGTGTGCCCGCACACAGTCTAGTTCTTCAAAGTGCATCCCACAATAGGATCAAAATGAGTGAAGGCTAGTTCAAGGAAAATGGCCTACTTGTTAAAACACTTGTTAAACACTTGCACAAGGCTCGCACACCAACTCAACACAAGACAAATATCATCTGGCCATTGTCAATTAAAGCTAAAAATAGCCGACATGTAGAGCCAAGCATATTACTCATCATAATGAAAACGCAGGCCATGAAACCCTATGTAACAATCCGAACATATGAAAGACTGAAAAGTAATTCCTTAGGCTATGACAAGCCAACGTGATGGAGGGGAAAACATTCTGACTCACTAGTTACTTATAAACAAACTAAAGTCACTACAGTGAAATTTGAAAAAAGATTCTCACGGCATTCAAGCTGAATGCTGATGCTGTCACTCGTATAAGTTAGTTTTAATGCCACTTGGTGTAATGAGGTAATTGCAGTGGATTCTGCCTATGGTGACATCACATGCATACCTGTTTTTGTGAAGGGTAAGCTATCTTTCTAACCAGTAGAATTACCTCTGGTGGTGTGTGCTGCACAATACAACACAGCACCTCAATGCAGCATCTCTGTGTCAGTTTAGTGGAAAGGAGGGTCTGTATTTTTGATGTACTGAAAAACCAAACTGTCAACATTCTAAATACCCCGGTAGACCAAAATACTGTGATACTGCCCAAGCTTATTGCCATGTTACAGTTGTCTGCAAGTGGCACTTGCCCAGCAGATAGTGATAAAGCATGTTGAATGGCATTAACACCCAGCAACTAACTATCACCTGCACATATTGCTTGAGATCCCTCACAGGACACAAGATACATACACAAGATACACAAGCGAAGATACATAGATTTCTTAATATGGCAGACTGTCTAGGTCTGGCCACATTGTGATGTATGAACTTTAGGCCCTTGATGTCCACACTCTGGCATATGCCCTGTCCACACCTGGCACATCTACATTTGGGTGATTCGATCACAAGTGGACAGCTCTAATTATGTCAGTTCACACCTGGTATTAGAATGCTTCTCCACATGCATCTCATATGAACACTTGTGATCAGATCTCACTTTCCGGTTCTCTAAAAGAAGAAGAAGAAATCAAGGCAAGACAGCACTTTAAAATGATGTTGTTGGTGCATGCCAGGTGGTTCTTCAGTGTGACCCTAAGAGAACATATGTGGCCATATGTGTCCCAGACCACTTTTGAGTGTGGTTTGAGCTGTCGGATCTCAATGTACCTTTGAGACACAAATGTACCTTTGACTCTGTTCTCACATGTTCATAACGGTGACCACATGCAATCCGATCAACCAAGATGCATGTTAATGTCAGGTATGAACAGGACCTTAGAAGCAGAATGTGTGCTTCTACTCACTTTGAGATCTTGTTCAACCAACCAGCAATGCTTGCTGGGAGTCAATTGTTGTTACTCCTCCCATTTTCTCAGAGAGAGCCTCAATATTTGCACTGGTCCAACACCTTAGGACATATGCACAGACTTTTGAAATTATTACTGACTCATGTCTTTGTGATATGACTGACAAGCACAGAGAATTAAACCAGCACTGAAAGGGCTTGAGGTGCAGATTTCCTGCAATTTTGCAGACTGGATCCATACTCTGTCTTCCATTACGATGATTCACATGGCACCTGGATCTGCACAGTCTCTTCTGTTGTCCCAAAGTGTCCATGTGTGAGATCAGGACCTCGGTTCGTCTTGTTACCCATGTGAAGAGAGTACACACAGACCCTGGCATTGCAGGGGCACTGAGCCAACTCACACACACTTTGTGAACATCCCTGATCCTATAGCAAAACCAAAGAAAAGGAGTGTACTGGTATGTTGCTCCACTTGTGTGAAAACTGAGGAATTGCCTGTGCTTCACAGCAATTGGAATGTGGAAACATGGATTTTGGACCGTGGACAGCGTGTTCAGGATCCGCTGATCTGATATTTTCAAGCTGCAATGTTTAAGTTACATTTCAGTGGGAATACCAGCCCAGTTCATGTTTTTCTGAAATGTTCTCTAGCATCTTAAGTGAATTTTGCTCTGGAGATTTGGCCACAATCTGCACCAGCATATACACTGAAAAACTGGTATACCAGTTAATACTTGGTAGATCACCCACAGGATCTTGGAGGGAACGTTGCACAGTCCTCATGCTGATGTTTGCTGAGGCCCCAGCATTGAATTCCAATGTTACTTGAGACAGTGTTGCACACCTATTGTGTGAAACCATTCTTGCCAACTGATCCTGGTCCCGTTCACACAGAATCTTTTTATGGTCATACTTCTGTCATAAGTTCGAGGTTTTGCCCGAATTCTTGTAGTCACAGTACACCTTGAAATACTCACACGTGAAAATCCAAACTTTGCTTCTACCCCCGAAATGTTACGAGCCATCTCACGAACTCCAACAATTAAGCTGTCTTGAAAATTGCAAAATCTTGATAACTTGCCATTCTTGTGACAGAAACAACTCTAAAACGGTTGGTCTCAGACCACTGTAGCTTCGATTTCACATCCATTCTTCTTCTTTGTATTATGATTAGGCAGACGAGATGCTACTGTAGCTGTTTTTTTTTTCTGCCCCCAGCCCCCCGATCTAAACAGTTCTTAATTCTAGACCAGCAAAGTGTTAGTCTTGCTCTGGACCCAGTTTTCCTGGCTGAGAGTTGGCTCTTTATCTGTGCAAATGTGAAGAACTGGTCTGCGTTTAGGCAAAGGCTCAGATCCAGCTCTGAAACTGCCTCGGTAGAAAAGAGGGCTTTGAGAGGCATTGAGCTCAGCCCTAGGGCTTCTGGAGCTGCCCCTGCAGCCAGTGCACATACTTTAGCATGTTCTTACAAATGAACAGAGCTCTTTACCAGGGGCAGCTGTGGGCTTGTGGTTAAGGAACCAGCCTTGTGACCAGAAGTTCATGGGTTCAATCCCTCCAACTGACAAGACACGGCTGAAGTGCAGTTGAGCAAGCCCCAACTGCTCCCAAGAGCCGGGGATGAGGCTGCCCACCACTCTGGGCTAGTGTATGCTCACTTCACTAGTGTGTGTGTATGTGTATTTCACTGCACGGATAGGTTAAATGCAGAGGACAAATTCCTCTCTGTGCAAGCACAGTAGGCCAGTACTTCACTTACTTACTTGAATGAACTGGTCCAATGAACTGTACCCCAGTCACTTGCCTAAACGGATTAGGCATCTGATCAGCTGTGTCAGGTGGTGGATTCCTAGCCTTAATTCCAACCTGCATCTGATTCACTTCTGCGGCTACACAACACCCAGAAAGTGCTTTCAGCCCAGGTAGGCCTCTAGTTTAGAGAATTACTGGGAGCCACTGGGAGTACATCAGAGTTTGTCACTGTATGCGAGGGAGCTGTACTAAGTTTGTCCAAGCCCACTCTTGAGTAGGCTTTTGCATTACTTGCAGTAGGCCAGTGACTGTTGCCGACTCCACTGAGTTTCCCTCTTATATTTCTGTGGGGGCTGAGCAGCCAAGGCTTCTGCCAAGTACTGTTTCTGCTGCAACAACACTGCAAGCAGTATTTTTTTGTTCCTAGAGGCCTCTGCAGCAGTTACTGCTCTTTGATCCATGTTACAATGTGCAGCATCAAAGGAAGGTAATGGTAAAGGCAGTAGTCACCAGTATTTCCACAACATGAGAGGTACACCTCACTTGTCACCATCAGCGTTATGCTGCAGTTTGGGCAAGACTGTGAAGGTGCTTTTCAAAGCTGGTCCTGAACAGTTTGGTAGTCATCATGTCCCTCATCCAGCTTCAATGGTCCTGGCATCCTGCTCTGAAATTAGATTGGAAAAGTTCACAATTTATGGTAAATTATCAAATCCTTGGAAAAACGAATAAAAGGTGATGTAGTGTGGACCTTCGGTACTATTCCAACATAGCTTGGTGACTGGTGACTTTGCTATTGGTATTTAGATTGGAAACAAGTACATGAGAATAGTACCAACAGAACACCAAGGGGCTCAAAAAGAATGATCTTTTTTGAAAAACATTTTTGGTGATACTAAACATTTCATTAACAACAGATTTCACCAGAATACAGGAAAAGTGATTTTGCTCCCAACATTTTTAAAATGACCCCACTTCAAGGGCACTAGCACAAAGAACAATACATACTTAGAGACACAAACCTTTATTTCTGTTGCAGACATGGGGCTACAAAGTGTCATGTGGATTGGTGAAGTCTAAAGGCCTATTCGGAATGGACTAGTTTTACATGGGGAGGTGGGGTAATGCAATTTTTAGTCCCATCTGAATACACTATTTCAGTGCGCGCTCATGCGTCAGTGAAGATTCCGGCTACTTTTACCTACTGTAAAATGAGCCGTAGAAATAACCTCGGGTTATACTAATCCCATGTGAATAGACGTGTGTAAATATTCCATCATATCCTGGGGGAAATGAGTTTTCTGAGGTTTTTCTCAAGTGTGAAGGTGCTTGAGGAGGCATTTAATATTGTCATGCATGGCACCGATGCTTGGGGTCTGTCAAGTCTGTTGCAAATCTCAGGTGCTCTACGATATACAACACGAATCTTGTTTTTGAAAGCACCGTTCACCCCAAACTGAAATTAAGCATAAAGTTTTAGCCTTTGTCCATTTGTGAGTTTTCTTCACTCAGGTTGGTGCTATGTTTTCTAGTTATGAGCAGCAGAAAGTGCGTAAATTGAGGAGCCACTCCCATCTCTGTCATTTATACCAAGATTTCTTATTCTGTGTGAATCGGCCATAAATATTACAGATGTTGTCGTATGTTGTCGTTGTCGCTGATTACATATGTACAGCTAGTCCAATCTGAACGGGGCTTAAGTATATGAGATTGTTGACAAAAATTGGTGAAGACAAAAAATGTAAGAGGCGATAATGAAACACGGCATTCGGCATTAACAGAAAGCCACTGAAGTCCTGATTTTTGGTAAAATACTGAGAGTATGAATACCCATATAATACATGTTGTTGCATGTAAAGTGGCCCTTTACGATTAAGCCATTGGATCTTTTTTGCATGATTGTGCCATGCCTTTGTAAAAAATAGTTCAAGCAGCACCAATGATGAAATAAAGTCGGTTTGGTTAATGAAAATTAGAAGGTAATATAAAGTAGTGTTTGAGTGCTTGCGTGTCATATTGCCCACAACCTCACAGTGCTCTCAGTGCTTTGATTCTGTTATCCTGCCTACTTTTCTGTTTGTGTATTCCAGTAGCACATGGACTGGGCATTGTGCCTTGTTCTCTCATTGTTTTTGCTAAGTTACATACCACAGCTCAGATTTCATTGTTTGACTCCTTGGATTTCTCAGTAAATTTTTTATAAAGTACATTTTCCTGCATTTTGTAAGCATAACAGTCTTTAGATTGTATAGATCGTGTAGTGTATGTCATTTAGCATAGATTTTTTATATTGTTATTAATCTTATTTATAAAAAACACCCCTAGTCTGTTTAAAATGGTATGGCCCAACATCCAGTAATTTTCCACTCACTCCTCTGCATTCACTGTGTTCACTAAGGGGAGGGCCATAACTGTGCGTGGCTTTGGTGCACAGTTTGACTGTGCTGCATGTTCCTGTGCATGCCTTGTTCTCTATTTTAGTCTGTTGTTTTTTGCTTGTTTATGGAAAATTAACAGTTTTATATGTTTCACAAAGAGGGGACACAAAAATATATTGTTTTGTAGCTAATATCAAATGACATTAGGACAGCTGGTTAGCTTTTCTCCAGCCATGCCACAGATGTGTGTAGCTAAAAACCAAAAACCAAGATTGTTTAAACAGAGATTCTGAAACAGACCTTTCTGAGTTTAAGGTAAAGACTATGCTAATACAGTACCTGCACATTCTTCACTCCTGCCCAGCATACCGAGTGGTTAAGGATCGCACCACTTTATCATACTCTTGCTCTCGTTGTCCAGCTAGGATTAAATTAGAGCAAGGCCCATTTTTATGATCAAAGGTCAGCCCTTCTGGTCTTTGTTGCTATGTAAAGCTATATGCCAGTTAAGATTAAGATAGATAAGATACATAATCCTATGTATCCCTTGCTTCACAAATGTAGGCTTACTGAATCAGTTGTTTCAGAATATATGGCAATAAAATGCTTTAATGGTTAAGTGGTTTTAGTGTTACTTGATGCTAGTTATTCATGTTTTTGACAAATTTCCTTCTTAGAAATATTTGAGTTGTTACACATTTGAGAAGAGAACTGCAGAATAAAAGTGAGAGTTTCTCAATATTATACACTTTTTCATATAAATAGGTATACTCCATGTCCAGTATTATGAAACCATCACAATATCAATTATTGGTCATATTTCTAGCTCACTAAAACATGCCCTTCTGTTTTCTTCGATTAAAGGTGATCTGAAGAAAAATACTGACAAAAATGTCCTTCCTCAGTCTTTTATAGCCCGGGGCTTATGGGAGTCCTAAACTTGATTTCTACGGCTATTAAAAGTCATTCTCAGCATGATCAGGCTACTGCAGATTTCTCCGTGTGCAGTTGCTGCGCATTAGGTGTGTCGGCTAAGATGGTGGTGATTTTTTGTTACTGCAGGGAAGGCTGTACGGCGTGGGGGAGGGTGCTTTTAAAAGCACATTGTTGCATCCAGCAGTTTCCATTGTATTCAGAACCTGAAACCTGCAAATGTTTTATTTTTTTAATAAGAATAGTATCCAGAATTTGTGTTTTTTAAAAATAGCGTTTGAGATTTAACCTTTTTTTGTCCCTTTTTTTTTTTGAATGAACATCCTAATATAGTTCAGGTTATTCTGTCAGGATGATTGTTATTCTAATTAAAATATACCCACATTTTAAAAGGGATAAATCAATAAAAACATGTAAAGCATGCTTCTCTGTGAAGTGAAGTAGAAAACCGACATGAAAGCAGAGTTTCCTGATTGGCCAACAACTGTGTAAATATTTAAACAAAGACGTTTCTTCTTCTCCCACAGCTTTGTAGCTATTTAATTATTTCCGTGTTACTGTGCTATGGTCCTCTAATTGCCCTGGAAAACATTCTAGGGGACTAGAGTAAAAGTGGGATTCTGGGTTGCATCATGATATTCTCAGTAATATCAGCAAATGAACCATAAAATAGCTACAGATATGACTAACATGGATTAGATAAAATCAGGGAACTGTGTGAAAGCAAGAGCTGCATGGTGGCACAGTGGGTAGTGCTGTCGCCTAACAGCAAGAAGCACTCAGGTTTGAGTCCTGGGCCAGGCCAGGGTCCTTTCTGTGTGGATTTTGCATGCTCTCTCCGTGTCTATGTGGGTTTCCTCTTGGAGCTCCGGTTTCCTCCCATAGTCCAAAGATAGACAAAGTCAGGTGAATTGGAGATACTGAATTGCTCCACGGTGTGAGTGTGTGTGAACTGTGATGTACTGGTGACCTGTCTAGGCTCCCGCACATCCTGCGACCTAACAATAGGATAAGCAGCTCCGGTGTCATCGGTGTGTGTTGCAAGCTACCATAACAGGATTGCTTTTATGCACACTTCATTCTTCCTCAGTCTTGCCTCCAAACATCACTGTGTATGTGTACTATGATAAATATTTATAAATTAATGCATGTTAGGACTTTAGGCTACATC
Source organism: Doras micropoeus (assembly GCA_028566355.1). Classification (NCBI taxonomy): domain Eukaryota; kingdom Metazoa; phylum Chordata; class Actinopteri; order Siluriformes; family Doradidae; genus Doras; species Doras micropoeus. The sequence goes on from JAOUQY010000029.1 coordinate 8,683,665, forward strand.
TCAGTGTTGTATACACATTTAATCCTACTGGTTAATGTGCTAAAAAGGTCAGGGACAACACAGCCATCATGGTTAGACTCTTATTACATAATCCTCATGTAACCATCACAGAAAAGACATTTTAAGGGACACTTTCTTGTTGTTCAGCAAAGGGTTGGTATTTGGGATATAAGATATAAGACCTGTCAAGGAAGTAAAAGAATTAGAAACATAGATATAAACTGAAAAAAGGAAAGCTCAAATAAAGAGATTTGTCCTGCTGTGTGGAGCAATGTAAAGACAGAGTAATAAGCTACAGACATTTTTTTTATGGTTTTTTTTGTGTGTGCGCTAAAGCAATAGAGCAGGCATGGCTCAGTGAAACAGTTCCTCTCCTACCGAGCTGAGCTGGTGGCCATTTTGTGTTACTGCAGGAAAGTGTGGCGTAAAATGGCTGCCTGGAAAGAATGGAACTTCTCTTAGCAACATAATTTATGTGTACCCTTCTATTGCATAAATCAAACTCCAGGTTTCACAGTGAAAATGTGCTGCTGTTGACATCTCAGAATGAATTTACATTGAATATTGTACAATTACAGATTGCTCCCAGTTATTTTTCTCAGTCAAACCCCCCTTTTTTACTGTATGTCAGTGTATGGATGTTCTCTTTCTTTTCACAATGACTTGTGTAGTGGACCGCATTATGTGAAGTATATTTACTGTGACATTTCCTTTTTGTTTGAATAACCTTGGCAAGCCTTGTGCAAAGCCGACAGGATTTTCTGGTGAAAAATCTTCCACTGACATCTACTCAGAAATTATAAACACTGTTTGTGGTGCTTGTGATTTTGGAAAACATGGGAGGGGATACCTTATCAAAGCATGACAGCATCATTCCTGACTAAGCCTGTTTTGAGTCTAGTAATTAACAAGTCGCTGTTGTCACTCTACTCAGATTGTCTGTTGTGGGCATGGAATTTCCATGTCAAAAAAGAAACGGTGGTAGCCAAAATGTATGTAGTCTGTAGTGTAATTTATACATATCACTGAGTTAGTTGTGTTTACGGTGTTTAAATCTTTGTTTGTTGTACTATCTCGGATGAAAATTAGAGAAGATTGGAGAATTGGGTGAACATTGATCATACAATCCGTTTCAATAGGACTGGTCTGGGGAACTTGGTCAGCAGTTACTTAAGTTATTTAAGTACTATTTAAACATGACATTTTAATAGTATTATTCAGGTAACACGAATAACATTGATTATCTCATTACAATGGTACCTGTCAAGAGGTGGGATACGTCAGGGAGAAAGTGAACAGTCAGTTTTCAAAGATGATGTGTTGGAAACAGGAAAAATGAGCAAGTGTAAGGATGTGAGGACTGGGTCAGAGCATGTCCAGATCCTGTGGGGTTTTCCTGGTATGCAATGGTTACTACCTACTAAAAGTGGTTTGGAGAAGGACAACTGGTGATCCATTGAAAGGTCATGGGCACCCAAGGTTCATTGATTTGCATGGGGGAGCAAAGGCTAGACTGTCTGGTCCGATCCCACAGAAGAGCTACCGTAGCACAAATTGCTGAAAACATTAATGTTAATGAGAGAAAGTTGTCAGAACATGCAATGCATCACAGCTTGCTGCATATAGGGCTGCAGACCAGTCAGAGTGCCCAGTCCACAGCCATGTGAGCATCAGAACTGGACCCTGGAGCAATGGAAGAAGGAAGAATGGTCTTATGAATCATGTTTCCTTTTACATCATGTGGATGGCCAGGTTCGTGTGCGTGTAACATAGCTGGGGAAGTGATGGCACCAAGATGCACTATAGAATGCAATGCAAAATGGTGGAAAGTCTCCTGCAAAAGAATAAGGGAATAGCCTGGGGGATAATGGACAGCCACAGTGAAGTTTGCAGTTTATAAAGTACAGGGATTAGGGAGCCAAGACTTGTCTCATTGTGTAGAAATAATGTGAGACTTTATGGGCGTATGTTTGGTACCCCACTGGAATATGACAAATGGTACATTCCGGACATCTTGGCCCCTCCCCCCTGTAATTTCTTTTGAAAATATAACTGGCCTTCTCTTTTGAATCAAAGTAGTGTCCATTGAGGTCTTCTATCAAAGGTCATGTCTCATTTGCCATATATATATTTTGCTTATTCTTGTCGTCCTGTAGGTTAAAAGCTTGCAATAATTAAGTTACTCTAATAGTAAATCTTAACTAGCGAAATCGTACACAAGTTAATTTTTAGCCTTAAAGTTTGCTTTTGTTACTATGCACAATTCATGTCTAAATTCTACTGTACTGTAGAGCATTTATCACACAGCATTTTATTGTGTTTATTTAAAATATTAGTACACTGTAGTCTATGTATTTATTGACAGATCAGAGTATTTTAACATAGCTTAACAAACTTTTTAACTTTAACTTTTTAACTTTAAGGTGGTTGCAACTATAAAAATATTTTTAGTCCTTTAAATTAATCAAATATGTTTAAACTGCAAAATTGAATAAAATCTATTCTGCAGGAGATCAGTCATCTACTCCAAACCTAGCGGATGAACCAGCATGCTACATTAACTAGCTGTTGTAAGTGCTCAGTGAAATCCTGGTGGGTACGTGATGTTCAATGTTAAATTGATCTCACTGATTTGTTTAGTCAATGCAAATCAAGAATTGGATTCCAAAATCCCACTGAGATACTGAAAGGCAACTTTGTAGATCTGCACAAGCAGGATTAGTCGTCTTTTCTTACATCTTCTTCAGTGTAAAATTCAGCAGAACTCTGAGACTGCGCTGCTTTAAGGATATGAAAAAACGAAAAATGATAAACCGATGTTTTAGGAATTGTTTCCTGCTGTGTGAAATGATCTAAAGACATAGAGCAAGAGCTAGGTGTTCAGATTTTTCCTCACCTCATGTTGCAGTGCTGCTGCAGGCATGGTTTTGTGGAGCAGTTCCTCTCTCATCAGTGCCAATCTGGTGGCCATTTTGAGTTACTGCAGGAAAACATGGTGCAAAATGTCTGCTGGGGGAGGGGAACTTCCCTTAAATATTGACTACAAGATATGGAAAAATAGCTACGTGATTCAGGGGGTTCATGTGTTAATATCAAGTAATCCAGTTTTCCGTTTTCTCACAGTCAAGCGCATGATGATTAATCACGATTTGTGTGAGCTGACACATTTTCAAAGGAAAAAAAATACGATAATAAATTACTAATTAAGGAGAGCACCTGGATCCTGTTTGCACCATGTGACTTAAAAGCTGTAGGTCAAAGGGCTTTAAAAATCATTAAAAATTCTTTGCATGTTTCTTGTTTAATCTGAATGTGCAGAGGAAGCTAATAAATACCAGGATACAGGTTCTTTCCTTTGCAACATGCAGAAATTTTTTGTCTGTTTAACAAGTATGACTTGGCACTTAATATTTGTATTTGTTTTCCACAGGAGGTGTCCGTCATCACACGCCGTGATCGTCTTTCCTTCCTGACAAGCACTAACAATTTGCAAAACCGAATCAACTCGTGGTGAGTTACTTTCATGGACAATTCAATTATCCTTGTTCCTAATGCTTTGCACTGCCCACATATACCTGACACAAACTACTGAATTCCAACAATTTGTCACATTTTATTATTTTGGAAAATATAATCCCGCACTTGTTTAATGAGTCACGGTTCACATGTATAAGTAGCATTTTTGACCTCTCAGATGCAACACTATAATGCAGGACCTGTAGTTTTTAAATGAAATTCAAATGATAATCATGTCCATTCCCATTTAAAAACAGTTATGAGGGTGCCATTAGGCAGAAAGATGTTACTGCCTTGCACATAATCTTTTGTTGTTTGTGCTCAAAACCCATTAGGTAGACTTATGGAGTTGCTGTTTGCTTAATATGTAGGCATAAATAAAGCACTGGAGCGTTAGGAAAATGTATGACAAATTTACGAACCGGTACACTAAAGTTTAAGTTAAATGATTCTTATGAATATTTAAAACTTGTAATATTTGCAAATACAATGCACAAGCCAATAATGAACAAACACAAACACAGTTAAATTTAAATGGCTTGTTTTAGGGAGTCACAACATAAGGCATATCTAAAAGAAAAATACTAGAGACTCAGAATAGCAATATCGAAAGATGAAAATGAACACGAAAGTGATTATACTTTTGAAAGACAGGAAACTGAAAGACATGAACTCTTATATTTTACTTATGGTAAATAAAGTAAACGTAGCTGGGGTGATGTTTGTTGTTGCCTGTGATACTGTAAACAGAAAAGTGCTGTTCTTTGAAACGGTTAAATTGCGTAACATGAGTACTGATATAGAAATTATATCAACATTCAATTAAAAGCACAGCTCTAAAGTTGGATGCATTCCCAGCATGCCGTCCGTTCAGACATTACTGATCATTTTGTTTTAGGGAACTAGAAGCGAACTAGAAGTCAAAATGCGTAATTCATATGGAAGTATCATATAAGGATATCAGTTCTTATATCATTTAACAGGATAATTCATTTATCATATGACTTCAGGTCTCAAACCTACCCATGTCCTCTACCCCCATTCTGTAGTACCAGCTTCCTTCTCACTCCATCCTACCCCTAGGCTCATGATTGCTAGTAAAGCTTATGCTTTTTCCCTGCAAATGGGTGATCGCCTACATTCGAAAACACTGCTATGAGGTCAATGCCCTGCTTGTCTCTTGCTCTTTCAAAACATGACTTATACCCCTGTGACACTCTGTAATGAATTATCCTTATGCTGAACAAACTTCAAAATACTAAATAAAATCAGCGAGACGGAATTCAGTCGTGGTGGTTGTTTTGCAAGTCGGTTAAGTGGCATTTTGCAAGAATCTACAAGGGGTGCTGTAACAATTTTGGCTAGCCTCCTGCAACTGTTGGACACTGCTGTTAGCATGTGCAAAGACGTAAGCCAGCAACCACTACAACAGACTGTTGACACCCAGTCACTATCGTGATCAAGGTAATAATGACCAATATACAGGGGTTAGACAATGAAATTGAAACGCCTGTCATTTTAGACCACAATAATTTATTAGTATGGTGTAGGGCC
>JAOUQY010000029.1:8710002-8722841 GCA_028566355.1 Doras micropoeus
TTAACTAACTGATCTTTTGACTATTTTTCTTGTGGTGTTAAGATATTTTGCACATCGCTTTCACGCATACTTATTTGCATGGTCTAGTGCTTTTTCTTTCTTCTTCTTTTTTTTTAAAATAGAATTTAGTCTTCATTTTTGGTGTTCTTTTACTTGGTCCAGTGACGCGCCTTGTGTTGTATTCATGCTATAACTACGTAAATGTTTCTAAATGGTGTGTGAACTTAATGCAACGTGTGTCATACAGGAGGTGCATGTGGCGTTGGTTGCTTTTCCGCTCCACCTCTGGTTCTCTTTTGTGTCTGATTGAGAGCTCTTCATGTCTGAGAGAAATTGGCTCACCATCTTCTTGCTCACGTTACTTGCAGCTGGTCTTGGCTACCTATTGCATGGTGCGGTGAACACGGTTTTTCAGGTGCTGGGGTGCAATTAATTGTTTTAGAATGGTCCTTATTATTCTTATATATCGTGTAAAGAATTGCAGGAAGATTTTCCTGTTCTCCCTCCTGTTATGAGTTTAAGTTGTCTCTCATCACCCCTCTTAATTGGTAAAATGGTACAGTCTACATGTAGCTGGAACATTCTGCAGCTACCGTGTGTCTGCTGCTATGTATCGGTAGGGGAGGAGCTTTAGTTTTGTAAGCTTCTTAAATGTTTGTGCTAAGACTATGGTTTACGATATTGCAGTCATTAAAAAAAAAAAACATTCTCTACGATCTAGAGCTTGAAATGATTTTTGAAGATTGCAGTGCTAGTGCTAGTCGAAAGTTGGCTTTTGTATCTGGCTGCTTTTAAAGTTTGTGACATTGGTAACACCCTGATTTTACCTGAAAGGAGAACTACAAATTCGAGAGACCAAGCTAATAACAACAAACGCCCCACCCTTCGAATCAGACATGCTAGCAATATAACTTTCAAAGCTTCATAGCTAGTCATGGTCCACTCTTTTGATGGTTGTTGTACCCTTACTCATTGCATTATTTTTTTTTATAAACTTTTCATGGTTTGTAAGTTTGCAAGTTTCACGTTATGCGATTGCTAGCATGAAAGTATTTGTATTGCTAGTATCAGTGAATCACAGGATCAGTTTGAGTTAATTGTTCACCTATTATATCAGTCCTGGATTTGGTCAGGACTACATGCCTGTCATACAGACGCACACAGATCCTACAGTGTTACAGGCTTGGGTGTGGTATGGCGCCAAACAAGGAGCTTATGACTTAGATTGTATCTGATTAAAGGGAGCAGTTTCTGTGTATCGGATCGATTTTGCTCCTCAGTGGTTTCTGGGTTTCTTGCCGAGGAGACGACGTGCTTGTTAAACGTTCTGGATTAGTCTATATTTCCCCTCAAATGACCTCATTTATTAGATAAAGAAAAGCCTGTCATTTTGCTAGCTGTTACGTTATACTGAGAAATGCTGATTTCGTTTCGTTTCTTGGTGGACGAGGAAGCTGAAAAAATATGTCCCTTGGAATGAATAGAATTTCCTTTTCTTTCTGTATTTGTTGTAATTATCCATCGGGGTCAGCAGGTCATTGTGACCGAGTGAGTGGCCAGGGAATTGACAAGCAGGTAGTGACAAGATGAACAATATTCCAGTGAAAGGAAAACGGTTTAAAAGACTAGAAAAAGGTGCGGAGAGCCAAGCCCTGGTGGCCATCTTGTCTCTGTGAGGAGCGCTACACTCGGTTCCCGCTATGCTGTGGAGGAGGGGAGTGCAAACATTAAGCACCATGAGAACGACATTGTAATGGGGACCATGTTACCAGCTAGCAGGCATGCGTTTTTATGCGTTTTTTTTTTTCTTTCCCCCAGACAAATGCTGGTGCTCAGATTAAGGAAATACAGGATGGAAGAAGGAATCTAGTACACTGCTTATAGTCACAAACAGTGTTTTTCTTTTTTGGTACCTTCTGTACATCAGAATCGGAAAGAATTAGGGAATAGCTTACCTATCATTTTTAAAAAGCAATTCAAATTTAGTGTTGCTATTTAGGACGGTGTTTTTTTTGTCTTTATTTGGTATTCAAACTTTGTGTGTATCGGATTAACAATCACCCTTGGATGTGGTAACTGATCTCCCCTCAGGTTACAGAGTTGTTCAGATGTCCGTCTATATAAAAGTAAATTTTTTTGCTTACATACTAAGAGCTAGTGCCTAGATCATAACAATTAATTGTTCTCAAAGCTGTTCATTCCAGCAGAAATCTCACATCTGTATTATCTATTTTATTATAAACATCTTTTTAAAAGCTTGCCTGACTCAACCAGTTTGATTTGATGCGATATTTGTAGGAGTGCATTTTCAGACCTGTTGTCATGGCCACTAGTTTTCATCTTGTAGGTAGAATATGGCCAGTTTGACAGGAAGCGAGAGGCGCTGTGCTCATGGCTCAGAAGGAGACGTTGCTATATTTAGGGAGCAGACCATGCGCAATAGCAGAACTGCAGCAGTGCAGCAGCAGTGCAACGGCTACGTCGAGCATGCAGACAACGAAGAACTGTTTAAGCTAATGGCCGTCTCATAGGGGTCTAGTGATTTCAGCTGCTTATGCGTGTTCAGAATAACTGACACAAAGCAGCACGGACAGGATTTAAAATGGGCAAATACGGAAACGAGGATGGGCTTCGAGTCATTCAGACGTCCGAGTTGTTTTTAAATATCATTTTATTTAACGTTTTAGTATATCGAATCCGTATTGGCGCAAAGACAAAAAAGGATCAGAGACGCAAAAAAAATCAGTTCTGCTCAACCATGTAATAAAAAAGCTTACTCAAATCGGAATGTTAATTGCCCCATCTTGAATTTACGTTGTTTAGCTAGGGTAAAAATGTGAGCAATGCTGAGTCTTAAGCTTCAATGGTGCAAAGATATTCTGTACTTTGCTTGATGTAGTGGTCACAGTATTTATGGTGGTTACTTGAATCAGAAGTGCTGGGAACTAGAAGTAATATTACTCTAGACATGCCAGCTGATGTCTAGTGTAGTATTTTTGAACTGTTGTCCACTACAGTAAGGTAATGTTTTTTTTTTTTTCCTTTGTCCTCAGGTTCCTGCAAAATCGTGTGGGCAAATCCCTCCATGAACAGGGAGGTACAGAGGAACACAGCGATCAGGTGAGACAATCTCAGACCTTGATGCTGTTTTTTTTTTTTTAATGTTTAATTCAATATAAGGAAATTTAGATTATACACCTTCTTGGAACAATATTTGAAAGAGATACGCACCCCTGTGTCAGTTCACAGTGTGCATCTGGATCACCTTGTGCTATGCTAGTGAGCCAGACAAATTTAAACACGATCTTGAGCACGAGCTCGAAATCAAACTGGAAACTTGATAAAAGATCAGAGCATTACCTAATCAGCCACGGTTGTCGCTAGCAGACTCCGTATCCTGTAGTCCTCATTGGCTGTGCCTCTGACCAGTGAGGTTGAAGGGGGAGGAGATACAGTGCTGGGTTTTCACCCCTCCTGTTTTTTTCCTAACAGAAGCATTTTGCTCTGCCTCAGTAGAGGAAGTGTGTTGGTTACTCTTAATTTGAGAGAGGAAGTGGATTAGTTTTCATTTAGTAGTTTAATCTAACTGCTGTCTTCTGACTAGTTTGATCTCTGAGGAGATTTGCTGAAGATGGCAGTGTAAGCAGATTTGTTTAGGTATAGAAGTCTGTGTAGGTTTATTTATTTATTTTTTTTTTTATGGAGTTGATGTGCATTTTCAGGATTTGACTGTTCTTGAGTGGAGAACTGCAGCTCTGGCATTTTGACAAAGGCAGCTATAGATTTATGATAAAGGACATAAGCGGTATCTAGACTAAAGCAATGTGTCATGTAGGGTGCAGAGTGCCACCTAGTGTTTGTAAAAGATAATTGTTTTGGACCAATAAAAGAGACGGCTGCTAAGGACATGACTAGAACATTTGGAAATTTCTCTGTGGTTCTCTGTTTAATTTCATTAAGCAGTTGTTCTGAACTAACTGGCCAACTGTCTCTTTAGTTTAACCAGGTGAAGAAAAATGGAAGTTGCTGTTCCAGAAGAGCCTCAGAAGAAGATTTTCCGCGCTCGAAAAACCATGAAGATGAGCGACCGTCAGCAGCTGGAGGTGCTGCATAATACCTTGGTGACTGCAAACCCTAACTCCTCTTCCTCACGACCCCAGACGCCGCTGGTAAACGGGACGCACGGGGAGGATGGACAGAAGGGGAAAGAGAAGGACAAGGAGATGGGGACAAAGTCTCCTGCCTCGCCCTTGTCACGTTCTTCCCCTGTACCGTCAAGCTCTGTCTCGGTCTCGCGATCGCCTTCTCCGGCTGTCAGCGAAAATCAAAACACCTCACCTTCACCTTCTCTGAAGAAAGGCCCCGAGAAGGGCAAAGGTGAAGAGAAAAAAGGAGAGAAAGACAGAAAGGATGATAAGAAAGCAGAAGAAGTCAAGGATGACAAGATAGAAGTGAGTCATGCCCAGGACCTTAAACCCATGAAAATGTTCTTCTGGGAAAACGTCTTGTAAATAATGTAAATGCCAGAATTTTAAAAAGCAGATCTGACAGAATCCTCCAACTCAAAACTCCACCCAGGACTCTTACAAGGAGCAGAAATGTTCTGATGGTTTAGTCACCCCCTCTTTCTCACCTTCTTTTATTCCAGATCACCAAATCTACACGCGCCAGTTCTCCTTCAGCGTCTGACAAGAAAACCGAGCAGAGGAAGGCGTCCTCCGACCAAGCGTTGAACGGCGAGCTGCACATGGATACCGACAGCACTTCCCTTGACAACGGGTCAGCTGAGGAGAAAAGCAGTAAGAGCATCTCCTCCTCGTCTCCTTCCGGCTCTCCGGCCGCCAGCTTGGAGTGTGACCCGGAAGTCAAAGAGGGCTTTCTCTGCCTCAGTGAGGAAGATGAGGGTCAGGGAGAGCAAGATGAGGCGAAAGACAGAAACGAGGACAAGATGGATGTGGATCCTGAGAAAGAGGAGAAGAAAGAGGGAGAGAAAGGGTGTAATGTGGCAGATGGCACAGGTAATTAGTGCCTATTCGTGATGCCAATAAAGAAGTAGTCATTTTTAGATCGAGTACCTGCAGGTGGTACTCGGATAACGCTCTCACTTAGGAATGAATATCGACGACGAACTGCAGTTCATTTTTGCAAGGCTAAATGCTGATGCGGAATTGTGTTTTTTCGCAGTCGTATGCCGCGGTTCTTGGGCAAGGGGACGCACTTTTGCATGTGCAACCTGTTTTGCCAATGTGATAGCACTTTTCCATGATTTAAGACAGTGATGGAATATCATCCCTGGTTATTTAAAAGCGCAAGATGTGTGAAACCACGATGCTGTAAAGGCTCAAAGTTAGCTGTAGGATGCGCTGACGCAAGATACTCTTGCTAAAGTAGGTGGTGTTAATTACATACCTAGAAGTGGTGGTTGCTATGTCTTGGTATTTAGGATTGAGTTTAAACCTCTGTACTGGTTAAAGCTAACACTGTTTAGAGGATTTGATGAAGCAGATGTCAAACATCTGCTCGGTGGAGAGGTACAAGTTGCGCTAGGCTCACTAAATTGGTAGTTAAGCTTCCATGCAGTCAGGACGAGGAGCTGTCTGTACTTGCCTGTTCATGTTGCCTGTTGATTCAGATATTGTGACTACTGAGGAAACATTGAAAGGAGCATGCCTATCTTTGAGATATGAGTTTCTGGGTACCACTGGGATGTCCTACTGAGGCAGGCAAATATAGCTAGCTAATATAGATTTTAACTCGGTCCTGATTGTCTTGTTGGGAATTGGAGTAAAATGTTGGTATCAGACACCGTTCAGGGCAGAGGTTAATTGTAATTTCTGGGAAGTGACAGCTAAGGGGATGATTGTTTTCGGTAACGTGGAGAACAGGAAAAAAGTCCCTTGGGGTTTTAGCTACAGGTGGAATTTCATGCTCTTAAAGCCGACCAGCTGTGCTGATTATGTAGCCATAACGAAGATATGACGTGCTGCTGAATTGTACTACATGCTTATGTGAAGTACAGCACCATCACATGTGTGTGTGTGTGTGTGTGTGTGTGTATGTATGTGTATGTTCCTCAAGCCTAAACCAAATGCACTCTGTCATAAACAGGCATCAGCACTCCAGGTAAAAAGAGATCCTTGTCACCAGTAGAAGGGAAAGACGCATGGAAAGATGGGGAGATCAAGGACGAGCGAGATGGAAAGAGAGCAAGGGTGGAGGGAATGCAGTTGGAGGCTCAGCTGGAGCTGAAGATCACAGCCAACGCAGGGAGCCGTCTGAAACTGGAAAAGGTTTGCGTTTGCTTTCGTAAACATACTTTCAGCTTTGTTACATCCATATAAGGGCGGATTTGAAATCTTCACGAGGCAAAACAAAGTGAGCCGTCTGTCTGTGCTCCGATATTGACGATATAGTTTTCTCTTCTCTTTCTCTCAGGTGGTGCAGCAATTGGTGGAGGAGCGCTTGCGTGTGCTGCAGCTGACCGTGTTTGACCGTAACGTACAAGAGCTGAAAGACAGGATGGAGAAGATTGATGCCGCCGCCAAGCAGCAGAAAACTATCCAACATACCCTACAGGTGAGTCCTAATCTAGGAGCAGTCTGAGTGTTCTCATTACTGTGACACTTAACCATAAATTTCCCTTTCCGAAGTAGTGGATTTGGCAGTTTTTCTCCCTAATTTGAATTGTGGCCAATTCCCACCTGTCGGGGCACCTCTCCCCCCGTCTTACGACAGCTAACAACCAGGGATGGCGAAGGCCATCACCTGCTTCCTGCTGGGCATGTGAAGCCAGCTACCATAGCCTTTTCAAACTACTGCTTATGCAACATCAATGGTGGTGTAACATGCTTGGAGAAAAGCGCTCCCACCTTCTACATGCATTAGCTGACATTATAGGGATAGATAGTGATAGATTTTTTTTTCCTGTAGCACCACTGATCCTACCTGAGCAGCTCTGCTACATCTAGGGATGGAGCTCATTTCTAGAATGGTAAAATATAACTAGCCATTAACTTACATGCTATATTGTTTTTGTATCTTTAATGAACTTCAGTGTGAATTAGAAAATTCATATTAAGAAACTAAATGAAAATGAATTTTTTTTAGAAACGGTGTAGAAATAGTAAAGTAGTGAACACTTTTCTTCATATCTGTTTACGTTTTGAGGTTATGATTCCTAGCAGTGTAGAATATTAATGTTTTCTATAGTGTAGTGACTTGCATTTTTATCACAACTGTCTGCCCAAAAGCTTCATCACATTATCATAGTTCTCGCCGTTTGAAGAGAGGAATTTTTTGAAAGGGAGGGAAAGATGAGGCTGATGCCAAGTGATTAAGTTGCATCAAATTTTAACAGTGGTGCAATTTTTCATTTTAGGTTTGTTTCCGAATTCCCTTGTAAATGTGAATGCCTGAGACTCACAGGCTTTTCTAAGTAAAGTCCTTGAGAATCAATGCAGTAAATGGATAATAATGTAGAGTGGGGTGGGGTGGGGTGTGGTGGGCTGAGGTTTGTCATTTTGTCGTGCATTAAATATAGAAGAATGTAAAGAAATCGCTGAGTGATTTATAAAGGAGTCTGAACCGCCCCTAGTCTTGTCGTTAATACACTCTTTCTTGGTTTCAGAGTAAGATTACACGACTTACCAAGAAGTTTGGAGCTGCTAACCAGGCATCAGAGAATTCCAAAAAAGCTCAAGAGGTGAGCACGACTAAAATCAGTTAATCATTGCCGTCTTATCGTTTTTCATCTTTCATTATCTGAAGACGGAAAGAACAATTTAGAAACCGACTAAGTGAACAGCTCGATAGGAAAGTCAGTATTTGTTCTTTCTTTCTCTAACAGGCTGCTGCTGCCGCTGCTGCCACTGCTGCTAAACCTACTCCCACACCCACAGCAACCCCAACATCTCAACGGTGAGCTTTTCATTTAAGGTTCTTCTAATTGATGTCAGCTAACAGGTGTCTGTTAGACATGCTACTTCCTGTTGTCTTCAGGCTTCTCTCAGCCTGAGCAGTACAGCTAAGAGAGTAGGAGAGTTTGTTGATCAACGGAAGTGAAAATGGTGAGAGTGGGAAATTTAATAGGCTGGTGCGTTCAGGTGCTCTTCTTCAAATGCAGCCTCGTAAGAGAGAAAATTGTGGTAACAAAGCAACTTTTTATTTAAAAAAAGACCCAGTTATCAGTTGAGGACAGGTGCTGCTGGCAGTGACGTATCAATCAACCAGCTACAGTTCCGAAGCACAGATGTTTACCGAAGGAATAAATATCACAGATGTTGCAGGTGGACCTTTCATGACGTGTTCAGTTCATGCAGCTGTCCATAAGGGCACTATGTTCAGAAATTACCAGACTTGGAAACCCAATTTAACCATCTTTCCTGGTTGTAGTAGTACAATGGTATAATCAGAGAACAGGGAATGAGAAAGGATGAGGAGGTCTATTTGTAATGTACAGGACAGGATATTAGCACGTACGACAGAATATAATAGAAAAAAAAAATAGCGGCTTTGCTGTAATCGAACATGGTAGAAATTAGCATCATAGGGAATCATCGCTTTCCGAGCTGCAGCCTGCATGAGAGTCACGGATGGATTTGCCATCTTTTAAAGAAATCATCTACTGGATTGACGAGGCATGGAGGATAGTCAAAGTAGATACCAAGTGGGTAATTTCCAGGAAGCTGATTAGAATTGAAGTACATGATGGAGTTAATGGCCTTGGTGATGGTGTATAGAAAAAAAAATGTCTTCCAATGAGTCTTCCACAAGCTAGCCAGACTTGAAGTAACACAGGATGGTTTTATTGAATGTAATAACCAACTTGAACATTTTTAATAGTTTCATTAACATTTTTCTTTCAGCTTAAATGACATCTACCCCTCCTGGTTAACCTAATGAGCTCTATGGAAAGGGTTTGGTTAAATTTGTGGTGTTGGTTTCAGTAAATATGTAATGGCTGGTCCATAAGTGCAGCAGAGAAAAGTGTATATTGCTCATCTAAAAAAAACCAAAAAAACTCTACACCTTCCAATTTAAGAGGGTGGATTTTTACCCCAGTGCAACTCCTAGGCATTAAATAGCAGACTGAAGTGGAATGTGAATTACTTCTATTTGTTTTATCACAGCACTGTGAGGACCATGCTGGACCCAAAGCAGTCCAATCCTTCTGCAGCATCATCTGCTTCTACTGGTGAGTGTTTTTGTGGGTTAAATACAGTCATGTCTTGAAGCTGCAGATGTTAAAGCTAGGTTTCATTTATCAAACAGTAAAAGAAATGAAAAGTGTTCCTCATATCCTTCAGCTACACCGACTCAGCCCAAACCTCACTCCACTCCAAGCACGCCGACCTCCTCAGCATTGGCCGCCCCTGCGCCCATCCTCCAGCTCATAACCACAACGACAAACTCCACACCCTCCTCCTCCAGCTCCTCGCTGGGTGTCCAGGCCCAGGCAGGCACTCTACTTCTGCAGCCTCGCCCAAACACGGGTGCCATAACGACTAGCACGGCCACGTCAGCCGGACAACCCATGTCAATCCAGCCTCTGCTGATCCAGTTGCCACTTGCCGTGGCTAATGGCCAGGCCGGCGCTCTAGCTGGAGGAGTTGGTCTGATTCCTGTGTCCTCCTTGGCCACGGTTAGCAGCCTTAGCAAGGCCAAGACCACGACGGCAACCACTTTTATCTTGCAGAAGGCGGCAGGAAGCGTTGCTGCCTCATCCTCGTCTGTTCCCTCTTCCTTGGCCTCATCAGCGCCTTCGGCAGTGACACAGATGCCACCAAGTAGGCCAGTGTACCAGGGGGGCACGGGCACGGCGAACTCACCTAATGCTGGTGTCTCTGTGATGACAGCCCGCGCCCCAACACAATGTGCCACTGTAGTCGGAATGGCCACCGCTTCATCGTCCCCGACGACCACAGGCCCTGCTGCAACAGGCTCAGCGGCAGCTGCCACTGGCCCACCATCAGCCTCTGAAATGGCATCCAAAACAGGTCTGTGCACCTTTACAGGCCAGCTCTATTATTTTATGTAAATGCATTTTTTTCTTCTCATAACTACAATATGCTGTGTAATCTTACTTTCTCTCTTTTCATTTCAGATAATCAAGCCACTCATTCTGTTCCAGCCAAGTCACCTGCTCAGGTAAGTGCAGTATGCTGGTGCCTGAATGTTTTTAAACCTTATGCTGTACATATATGCATGGAAACAATATAATGGCTAGATGAATCAGACATAATGGGTCGTATGGATATTTGGTTTTTCTTTTTTTTAAATGATCTGATATTTATTGCGACGTAATTTCAGATTTTCTTATGGTAGACAATACAGTATTAGACATAATGTCTAGTTCCCTTGCAAAGTAAATATGTATTACTTGCTGTAATCTCCACAGCCTGCACGTCCCAAGGGCTCGGTCATTGACCTAACTGAGGATGATGATGATGTCCAAGGTAAATTATTACATCTTCACTTAGCTCTTGTTGCTCCTTTCCTCTCTCTTACTTTGCTGGCTTACCCATAAGATCCTTCACTCCCTTATTCTCTCGCTTGCTATGTTTGTGCTATAGTTACTGGTGTGCAGAAGGCTACAGCTCCTGCCATTCCCACCAATACCCAGCGACCCCCAGGGCCTCCCCCATCACTAGTGAGCTCCACTTCTGCTGGTGAGTTTTTTTTCATTTCTTTGTTTCTGTTTCCTTTGTGTATTTTTCTGCCATATATGTCCATCTTTCATCCTGGCTATTAGCTCTGTAAATGTCATGACCCTATTTTGAGGTTTGTGGTTAAATCTGTTGAATTTTTTTCAGCAGGTCGCTCTGCAGCTCAGCATCGACCCTCAGTGGTGAGTGGATCTTAATATAACTTTTTAAACACTTTCTACAGAAACCAAAATGCTTTGACACTTTCTCTGTTCTGCTTATACAAGTAAAGAATTGTTTGCACTATTAATATGGCATATGGGTTTGTACTAAAAATTGTTCTGCTGTTTCTCATCTTTCCAGGACTCGCCCTCTAAATCACGCACAAGCTCTTCATCCTCAGCTTCTCTTCCTCCGTTGCCTTTAGCCCCGGCCCCACCAGCTCGTCTGCCCCCAGAGGCAGCACACACATCTCCTCCCCAGCAGCCTCAGCTGAAACTCGCACGTGTGCAGAGTCAGAATGGCATTGTGCTGTCATGGTGCGTGTCTGAGACGGAGCGAAACTGTGCACCTGTGGACAGCTACCACCTCTATGCCTACCACCAGGACCAGCAGAGTGCATCAGCAGGATCCACACAGTCGCCCACGCACTCACTGTGGAAGAAGATTGGTGAAGTAAAGGCACTGCCGCTACCCATGGCCTGCACTCTTACCCAGTTTGTGTCCGGGTCTACATATTACTTTGCTGTCAGAGCCAAAGATGTGTATGGCCGCTTTGGGCCGTTCTGTGAGCCCCAGTGTACTGATGTCATCAACTCGCAGTCCTAAGTTGATGTAATGAATTGTATTAGTTAGAGAAGGAAAAATGTGGCATAGTCGGCAGAAATATCCAAACTGTGGGAGAGACTGAACTGCTAATGATGCTTCGGACTACTTGTTTAGTTAGGAAATGTCCCCAAAATTGGATAGGATGTTTTAAAATAGACACACATACCCTGCAGAAACAGAGTTGCACACTAGTCAGTAATTTGACGCTATTATAATAAGGAAAATGGGGAATTGGCACTGGTCTGAATTGTGCCACAAATGGTATTTTCCATGTGTAGAAATGACTGTACAGTTAAGTGTTGAACCAATAGGTCAGATATTTATACATTGTGTTTGGTCCGTACCAAATTTTTCATTTTCTCTCTCTCTCTCTCCCTCTCTCTCTCTCTCTCCCTTTTTTTTTTTTTTTTTTTTTAAGAATGTTTTTTTTTTTTTAATAAAAATGACTTTCAATCCATTGCACATATGTTCCATAAAACAGCATGGTATCAAGCTACATGGAAAGACAATGGTGGCATTAATGCTTTTGTAATGTTCTGTCTGGTAACCAGACGCCCAAAGAACAACCTTCAAATAAAGGTATTTAAAATGAAGAAAAAGGATTCCTGTCATTTTAATTAGTAAGGATTAATAAGTAATAAAATATTAAAGTACATCATACCTTTACACTCACTGAAGGCTTTATTATGAACACATGAACACATATTCATGCAATTATCTAATCAGCCAATCATGTGGCAGCAGAGCAATGCATAAAATCATGCAGGAAAGTGCCAGCAGTTTAGGGTATTGTTCACATTAACCATCAGAATAGGGAGAGAATCTCAGTGATCTCAGTGATTTTGACCATGGCATGACTGTTGTTGCAAGACGGGATGGTTTAAGTATTTGTGTAACTGTTTAGAATTTATTCAGAATGGTGCAATAAAGTAAAAACAAACCTGGAATCAATCTGGACAAACCCATCCAATCAACATCTAACCAATACACATAGCACTCTGTCAATTAAATACACTTTCTTGAACATGTAGCACCTGTCAAGGGGAGGGATGTATTAGACAGCAAGTGAACAGTCAGTTCTCGAAGGCAAGCTAAGGATCTGAGTGACTGTGACACAGGCCAAGTTGTGATGGCTAGAGGACTCGGTCATCTCCAAAATGGGAGGTCTTGTGGGGTGTTTCCAGTATGCAGTGGTTTATAACTACCAAAAGTGGTCCACGAAGACAACTCTTGAACCGGCGACAGGGTTATGGGCACCCAAGGTTCACTGATGTGCACAGGGAGTGAAGGCTAGCCTGTCTGGTTGGATCCCAAAGAAGAGCTACTGTAGCACAAGCTGGCTGTGATAGAAAGGTGTCAGAACACACA
>JAOUQY010000029.1:8841104-8851441 GCA_028566355.1 Doras micropoeus
GATTTGAATACTGATGTGAAACAAAGTCACTGAAATCTACCAGTCTGGAAAGTGTTACAAAGCCATTGCTGAGGCTCCAGTGAACCACAGTGAGAGCCGTTCTCCATAAATGGAGACGTTTTAGCAGTGGTAAACCTTCCCAGGAGTGGCCAGCCTACCAAAATATCACCCAGAGCCCATCAATAACTCATCCAGGAGGTCATAAAAGTACACAGATTGCACACGATTCCACAATAAGAAGGACACAGGGCAAAAATGGCATCCATGGGAGCACTGCAAGGCTCATAACACTGCTGACCAAAAAGAACACAAAGGCTCATCTTACATCTGCCAAAAAACATCTAGATGACCAACAAGATTTTTTGGATAATATTCTGTGAACTGATGAGTCAAAGATGGAACATTTTTAGAAGACATGGCTCCTGTTACATCTGGTGTAAAGCTGACACTGCATTCCACCATAAGAACAAGTCAAACATGGTGGTGGTAGTGTGATGTTATGTGGCTGCTTTGGTCCTGCATGACCTGGATGACTTGTCATAATTGATAGAACCATGAATTCTGGTCTCTATCAGAAAATCCTGAAGGAGAATGTCCATCTGTCAGTTCGTGGCCTTAAAGCTCAAGCACAGTTGAGTTATACAGCAGGACAATGATCTGAAGAACACAAGCAGTGCCACCTCGGTATGTCTCAAAAGAAACCAAATGAACGTTTTGGAGTGGCTGAGTCAAAGTTAACTACCTCAAATCCCATTGAGATACTGTGGAAAGACCTTAAACGGGCAGTTCATGCTCACAAACACTCCAGTTTAGCTGAAATAAAGCAATTCTGCAGAGAAGAGTAGGCCAAACTTTGTCCATGGCAATGTAAAAGACTCATCACAAGTTATCACAAACATTCGATTGCAGAGGGTGGCACAACCAGATATTAGGTTTTGGGGGGCAATTACTTTTTCACATGGGTGATATAGGTTTTGAATCAATCTTTATCTTCAGCAAATGGAATGATCATTTTAAAGCTGCATTTTGTGTTTACTAATGTTGTCTTTATCTTATATTAAAATGAGTTGGATGATCTGAAACATTACAATGTGACAAATTAGCAGAAATAAAAGAAATTGGGAAGGGGGCAAATACTGTGTCATGGCACTGTATATGGAAAAATGACCTGCCCATTCAGGCAACCTTAACCCAACTGAGCTGTTCTGGAAGGCATTAGATCAAAATGTCAGTGAAATGCTTCCAACCAGCTCCACAGACCTCTGTCTGCAAGAGACCTGGAAAGTCAAAATCTAGTTAGTCTTAAAATAAGTTAATGTATTCAACCAGCATATGATGGGAAGGATTATATCCCTGCAAAGGCAGCACTTATATTATATGACAACCTGTCTTATGAGCACTGAAGCATTTCTTGAGGTGGAAGTGTATAATAAAAGGTTAAAATATTAAATAATACAGAAGCAGAACAGGGATGGAAGACATTATAAGAGTAGCTTTAGGACAAAAAAAGCAAAGGTGAATGTGTGTGGGGGGAGTAACAGGTGATAAAATAAAAGAAGAGGTAGACACCTCTGGGGGAAACTGGAAAGAGAAACATGATATCAGGCACATGAGAATATGTCAGTAGCAGACCAATCAGATGAAGGGGTCAGGAGATAAATGAGAGAAAAGAGCCAAGCTGGCAAGAATGGCCAAAAGCGACAGGGTGTGTTGGAGATATGGCTGACACAAAGGAAGTGCACAAAAACAATGGATATATATATATATGTATAGTGAGACAGAAAAAGTGACTAAAGGGCAGACAAGTAACCATTTATGATGCAGCCTCTCAAAGGGCCTGTGAATATTGTTAGGAGTATTTTTATAGTTTATATATCCTATGTCCCTCCTGTTCATTGATATTTATGTTGTTAAGAAAAAAAATTATGTTATTTTATGATTCCTGTTTTGATAAGGTCTAAATTTGGAAAAATTGAATAGATAATTCTATTATTCATTCATTCTCTAATCTTACTGCTGGGGGTGCTGGAGTCTATCCCAGGACTCATCAGGCAGAAGGCATTGAAACACCCTACACAGGCTGCCAGTCCATTGCAAGGCAGACACACATTCACACACACACACTAACACCTAGGGTCATGTCTTTGGACTGTGGTTGGAAACCCATGCAGACACAGGGAGAACATGCAAACTCCACATAGCAAGGACCCAAGCGATCCAAGATGGGGAATCAAACTCAGGCCCTTTTTGTTACGAAGCAACAGTGCTACTCACTGTGCTAAATTATTTTTAATTTGGACAAGTACATTAAAAACCAATACATTTACATTTGATTAAACTGAAGAGGTTCAGATAATGTTTTGTAATTAATTCTTGATATGTTTCTAATACTAAAGAGGAGTTCTGAAAAGATGCATTGATGTCAGCTGAATTTTTAAGCACACTGATTGGCAACATTGATTGTCTCACTGCAAAAACATCAGTCACATTTTCACCACCTAATTTATCTTTTTCAACCTGTCTTTGACTCTTACCCTTCCTTCACAGTACAGACTGATGTATGGAGCCTTAATGAACCTATCATTTACTATTCCATGCTATTCCCTCAATATTGATTTGTATGAGATCAACTATGTTTTATTTTTCAATCGATGTAGCAAAGGCACAGTTTCAAATTTAATCTTGTACTTTACAAGTTACCATAAATGCAGTATATTTATTCTTATGTTTTATGCATTAGTTTCCTCTATCCCTGTTTTTCACTCTTACTTTTCTTTCATTTCCACCAGGGCATCTACAGCTGCATCCATGGTGTTCAGATCGAGGAGAACAAATCAGGCCTCAACTCTCCATCAGCCACCATGAACATGAACATGAACAACACCCACTCTAACATCCTTCGCTTGCTGCGCACAGCCAAAAACATGACCTCTGTGCCTGGGGTCAATGGCTCCCCCCACAGTGCCCTGGACTATGGCCACCGTGAGTCGGCTGTCTATGATATCAGTGAGCATCGACGCAGTCTGGCAGGCCACAGTGACTGCAAGCCCCCACCTCCATATCTGCCAGAAGATAATATGTTCAGCGACTATGTGAGTGATGTGGAGAGGACTTTTGGGAACATGCACATGAAGGACAGTAACCTGTACCAGGATCATTACCTGCACCACCATGGGGGCACGGGATCCGCACTGGCTCTGGGTATGTCGGGTCCCTTGCCTAACCGACCTCGTAGCTTAGGCAGTGCCAGCTCATTGGAGGGAGGGATGTACGATTGTGACAGTTTAGGGGGAGGGGTAGCACCTATATTCACCACCCAGCCCCGCCAGTCGCTGACACACAGGAACAGGGAAAAGTTTGACCTGATTGCAGGCCACCCCACCCAGTCGAGCTTCAAGTCTGGCCTGCCTGATCTATATGGGAAGTTTTCCTTCAAGGGTGGGGCATCCAGTTCAGGGTTTATTGCAGGACATGACAGGTACTGTGGGGGAGGAGGGGCGGGCTCGGGAGGGGATGACGGAAATATTCGCTCTGATGTGTCAGATATTTCCACTCACACCGTGACCTATGGAAATCTTGAGGGCAATGCTAAACGACGCAAGCAGTACAGGGACAGCCTCAAAAAAAGGCCAGCATCTGCCAAGTCACGCCGGGAACAGGATGAAATTGAGCTGGGCTTCCGGAGGCGCACCCACCATACCATCCACCACCACCACCACCACCATCATCCTGTTACACAAGGGCACCGTTCAGCTACCCCACCTGTGGAACGCAAGAGCCTGAGAGGGGGCAACTCCTCATACATGTTCCGTGACAAAGATAACCTGAGGGACTTCTACATTGACCAGTTCCGACCCAAGGAAGGGGCATCCCAATGGGAGCACTTGGATTTGAGTGATGCTCCCGGAATGGGTGGCGGAGGGGGTCTGGGTGGGGGCGGATGTGGCGGCATAGTCAGCAGTGGTGGTGGCGGGGGAGCGTGCACTAGTTTGGTTCCTGTGGACGATTTCTTGAAAGGTAAATCTAAGAAGACAGAGTGTAAGGGTGGAGTGGGAGGATCTCCTGGGCAGCAGGGCCATGCATGCTGGGAAAAGAACATTGGCGGGGTGGGGGGGTTGGCCGGAGGGGACTGGGAATGCCGTAACTGCCATAGTGGAGGCAACAAGCCCGTTTGCATGCATGGGGGAGCAGGGGGTGTAGGTGGATCAAGTGGAGGAGGTGGGGTTAGTGGACAAGCTTCCAGCCGGCCAAGCTCAGCCACTTGCAAGCGATGTGATTCGTGCAAGAAGCCAGGAAACTTGTATGACATCAGTGAGGACAACCACCTCCTCCTGGATCAGATAGAGGGCAAATTCCCCCTGGAAGGTGGGAAGGGAGGTGGTGGAGGTGGAGGGGCTCAAACCCAGGTGCAGAGGCGCAAGTTTGGCCCAGGGGGCAGGGTGTTGCGTAGGCAGCATTCCTATGACACATTCGTAGACCTGCAGAAAGAAGGGGCGGGTAGGATGGGAGGCTCTGGGGGGTTTGGAGGAGCATCTATGCTTCCTCAACCCCGGAGTGTGAGCTTGAAAGACAAAGATCGCTACATGGAAGGTGCAAGCCCATATGCCCAGATGTTTGAGAGGTATATGGGAGGGGAGCGGGAGACTACGTTTTTTAGTGGTGGGGACCGTGAGAAGGGAGGTGGCTCATCGTTTAACTTGTTCCGTGGGGGTGAGGGTGGGTTGCACCGTCGTTCAGTAGGCGAAAGAGACATGAGGGACAGGGATAGAGGCATGATGGGAGGAGGTATGGGAGGTACCCGAGGGGTTGGGACTTACTCCTTGTCTAAATCTCTCTACCCAGATAAGGTGAACCAGAACCCATTCATCCCAACCTTCGGCGATGACCAGTGCCTATTACATGGCGCCAAATCGTACTACATCAAAAAGCAGCAGGCACAGCCGCAGCAGCAACAGACGCAACAGCAGCAACAGCTCCTCAACAACAACAACCGGCCAGACTTCCGCGGCTCCATGGGGGTGACTTCTTATTTGCCAGCCTCTGCCTCTGCTGGGGTTTTGGCCAACGTGGGACCCCGTTTTCCCAAGGAGCTGTGCCTGGGTGGGCCTCTCGGCAACCACCATGGAGGGGCAGCAGGCAATAACAAGCTGCTGTCAGCAAGGGACGGGTTAGGGATGGGGCAAGGACAGAGACCTTTCAATGGCTCAAGTAATGGACATGTATACGAGAAGCTCTCCAGCATTGAATCTGATGTCTGATGTTTGTGAAAGACAGAGGCAGAGAGAGAAATATAAAGAGAGAAATGGAAATTCAAAAGCAAGGAGGCAGCAGACAAAGGTAATGACCAACAGATCATGTCTACTTTGTAATTTTACTTTCACAACCAAGAAAGCAAGCAAGAGGAACTGCTTGACACAGGTGGACGTAGCACTGTTGGAGCACTGTAAATAGAGAGAAGGGGCCTGCTCACAAGACAAAATCTCAGACCAGATAGCGACAACCTCAGTATACCCCTCTATTTTATCCTCTCTTCTTTTTATTACCCCTTCTATTTTTCTGCTCCTTATACCAAAACACAATGTCCGATTCAGCTTAGGTACAGAGACCTAGTACAATCGTGAAGAGAAATCAGTTATTGTCTAGAAACAACAGGGTAAACCTTACAATAATTGTATTGATGATGTTAACAATAATATAATTAGATATTATTACAATGTTTATGATGTTCAGTTTGGGATTGATTTCTGTATGTTTTATGCTGTAATATCTTTGTACTCTGCTTACAATTCTTTGTTAGCATACTACTTTGCAGAGAATTCTTATTTCATCATGGGTTGTCGTTTGATCCTATTTGTCAACTGAGCTTGCATTGTCTTACATCATCATGCCATATTGCCCTGATCTGGAACTCCAGGACAGCCAGGGACAATGCCAAGCTGGAAGAAAATGTAGACAAACTTGTTTTCCTTTCAGCTTTATTTACTATTAATCATTTATGTTTATTTCATTTATTTAGTGCTGTAATATTATATGTAAAAGGCATGATTTGCAAAGTACTTCAGTTGTACTCAAGATATTGTGCTGAAGGACAATTATTATGATCTCTTTTTATGGCTTTACAATTTTTATAATGTTGCATTAATGTCAGTAGAGCGTTGGTTTAGTACACAGCACATTATGTGCCTTAGCAGGAGTCCCAGAATTCTAATTATACAGGTCATGTTGCTATGGCAACTTTCTGGTCACTGCACACAGATTGGTCATTGGATGAGTATCCATGATTAAGGATCATTACTTTTCGTGATAAAGACATGTGATGTATAATTGCAATGTCCAATTATGTGCAGAGACAACACAAAGTGTATGATTGTGCAGCACAGATGTAAATTCAGAATTATTGTTTAACAAAATTAGTTTTGAACTGAATTTGCAGAGCTTTGTGTGAAACCTGTTCTATAGATAATAACTTGCATTTATTTAGTGCACTTATTAGACTTAAAAATAGACAGGAGAAATACCTGGGATGTCTTATATATTTGAATTGAGCTGCAGGGTGTTAAGTTCAAATACTGGACAAACAAACATCAACCAATTAATTATTTTTTCCACACTTGGAATTTTTTTCCCTTCTTTTTGTACACCCTTAGCCACAAATGAGATAGGTGTTACAGGATATTATGAAAGAGCTTTGCCTTGGCATCTGCTTGTATTTTATAAGTGTAAATATTCCTTTTTTTCCCCCACAGTGTAGAATGAGAATACAGCAAAAAGATGTAACTTTAGAAATGTGTTTACTAAATTAGATATCAAATTAAAGTAGAATATTTGCACATTTTCAACCTGGCCAAAAAGGATGAATACAGAGAACATCAAAATTATAATATGATAAGTACAAATGTTACTTATTTCTTTACTATCACTACATGTTTTCACAGACAGCACCGTGACTAGCTCTGGGAGGCAGAATAATCTTTCTTGCTTATATAACAGTTAAATAAGTGCTGTTCTGTCAAGAACACCATTCTTTTTTTTTTTTTGTTTTAATTCCATGTCAAATATGTTGCAGTGAATCTTACTAATCAAATTAAACATTATATACTTAATTGTTTATGTATATTAACCCAACCATTCTTGGACAACCAGCAATAGTGTATAAGTAGTCAGGACTACTGTTTACATTAAGAATAGACAAAACATTACACTTAGTTAACTTTCAATTAGCCAATTATTTAAGTAGATTAACCAGTAAACTTGGTCGTTTAGTGGTAATAATCACTAGTCAGTACCATATTTACTTTTTTTTTTTAAATCTCACCAATATACATATAAACTTTGCTGGTGGCTCCAGAAATAAAATTCTTTCCCCATATTCCTATATAGATCTATATGAGTTGGTTTTGTGTGTGAAATATACCTTTTCTTTATTCACATTTTATAAACATACTCTCAGCCAGATCTCCAATCCAAGCACAATGTTTATATTACTAATTGCTGTAAATATCTATTTTGTGGACTTTAAGAAAACACCACTTTTATTGCCACACTTATTAATTTTTTTGCTAAGTGTGTGAGAGTTTGTGAAACCGTGAGTACATTGTGTGATACATGCATGCATCTTTCTTTCTATTTTGCATTCCAGCTTTTAGATTATGTATAATTCAGAAGACCACATTTAGTGTTTTTCTTTTATTATGTAAAGAAATGTCTTTCTTTTGCTTAACTTGTACCAGTTAGTGCCACACACTAACTGTTTAGACTGATAACTGTACGCTGTATGATCTGGCGTGATGGGTGAATATACTAACAAGAATGGACATTTTGGAATATATGTATTTTATAAAATGGATGGATATTCGACAGAAAGCATTGTCTTGTCCTGGCCTGAACTTCTGATTTTTGTGTGTGTGGGGTTCTAACTCAAGAGCAAGGTTATTTTCATTCTTGTGTTCATAGGGCTAATTTTTGCACTGTAAACAATTGAAATCTTAACCTATCATTGCAGGGGGGGGGGGGGAGTACATTTGCATGTTTGACCCTTGGCAAATTTTTTATTTCTTTTTTATTTTAAACATGTTTTTTTTTTTTTTCTTATTGAAGGTACACTCTTCCTTCGGTCAAGTGTGTTCCTCAAATGACAGATATTTTGCAGGTTTGGTGTACAATTATGCAGTGTGGCCACTTCTTATGTCACTCTTGATGTTTTATGTGGGATGGATTTGGTAGAACAGGACTGAGGAAATCTGTGTGTGGGTGAGAGTGGAAGAGAGAGCATCTATCAGAAAGAAAGTCACACAGGCTAACGTATAAGCTATGGGGTTAGCAGGCCTATGGAACTCAATGAATTGCCTGTTAAAATTACTTATTTTTGTGCAAAATTGAGCTGGCAAGGAACAGGGTTCGCCTTTGCTCTTCCTTAGAAACAGCTGCAGTTCTTCCTGTAATGTAGCCTATAGTTTGGACTCGCACCAATTCACTAGAGGCTCTGTGATAGCAGAGTTGTTTGCTGTATGTAGGTGGAGATCACAAGAGACAATGGCAGGAGTGTACACATGAGAGAGTGAAAAATAGTAGCCTACATTTCATTTTTGCACTCTGTTATTATTTTCACTCGTATAGGATTCTTGGGAGTTGGCTGTTGTACAAAGAGTGTGCAACATTGTTATTTAGCATAGGCTTATCAGTCCCTGTTTTCCATTTGCTCCCCAAATGCCTCCTCTGCTACTGTATGTCACAGGTATTTGTGGAATACATGTGCCTGACTTCATGCTTGATTACCTCTGTGTGTGGGTATGTTTGAGATGCACTGCACATGCGTTAAATTTCTGCTGTAAATAAATAAGTCCCCTTTTCCATAATTTTTAATATATGGAGATATGGATACTAAGATAAGGTAATTTGGCATACATTTTTGTTAGGAAGGTTTTATAACCACCACAGAAGTATAACAAGATCATGTGACCAAGGGAAGACCTGATATTGAAAGGATAAAACATACACCTTTGTTGTCTTTCATATAAATTGATATTTCTAATTCTCTTTTTCCTTGGTTTTTCGACACTTATTTTAAATGTTACTGACCAGTTACAAATGTACAGATTGTGTAAATATGACCAAATGGTTTCTCTTAATCCATTTTTTTTGTATAGAGAGAGATTACCTGTGTTTAAGATTACAATAATAATTTAACAGGAAATTTCACAATACTTAAGCTATTGAGAATACAGACACAGTATGTGTGAAATATAAGTGCTAAGATATATTCTTCTGTCTCTTTGTACAAAACAGTGTTGACAATAAATAAAAGGGAGAAATCCCATGTTCTGTTTCTTGCTTTTCAGCTATATCCTAAAATTCTTATGACCATAATAAAAAATATTCATCAATATATTCCAAGTATTAGTATGCACTTTGGGGCATACCTGGCATATCTTCAGAGCAAACCTGTTTAAAAGGTAACTTCATTTACTTTATCTTTGGATATAGTTAAAGACTCTGCACAGCTGCTATATACTTTACTATATTTACATACAGTATAAACCCACAGGAGACACAGAAAACCAGCACCATGCTAACCTACTAACTATTATGCAGCCTTAGATAGTAACATGAGCTAGGTAGAGCAGGCATGAGAGCTCAACGCCTGAAACAAATTCTTTGTGTACACTAGTGGACTTCACTAAATCAATAAATCATGATTCTGAAACCCAACAACCTACTACCATATTAAATAATAATCAGAATAAATTGGTGTGCTCAATAGAGGAAAGGTAACCATACAAAGAATACCATACAAAGTAGTATGCAACTTATTATGGCTTAGTAAACACAGAGGTCAAGTTGGGAAAACTGTGCCATACTGCCATACTAAGTAGTATGGCACCTAAGGTAGGATGGGGAACAACTTTGCCATATCAACAGCCTAAATAAATACTGCCAATAAGTACTAAAGGTACTGCCAATGGGGATCTACTGTACTAAACAGTATGCAACTTATGACTCCAGCACTGCATGCTACCCAGTAGTAGGATAAGCGACTTACTAAAGAATGAATGAATAATGTACTGCCATACTTTATCATATAAATCCTAAGGAAGCATACTAAAAATAGGAATGGTCATGTGGGGGGTAAAGCAGAAGTATACTACCATACAAAATGGTATACAATCTCAGATATGAGAGGTGGTATAGTGTGGAAAACCAATACAGTACTTCCATACTTAATGAGGAAAATCAACTTCAACAATCATACTTACTATTATGCAATATACAGGGGTTAGACAATGAAACTGAAACACCTGTCATTTTAGTGTGGGAGGTTTCATGGCTAAATTGGACCA
>JAOUQY010000029.1:8948071-8960870 GCA_028566355.1 Doras micropoeus
CTCTTACTGGTGCAATGTGCAATTAATGAAGATTGGCCACCAGGCTGGTCCAATTTAGCCATGAAACCTCCCACACTGAAATGACAGGTGTTTCAGTTTCATTGTCTAACCCCTGTACATGTACTGCACAGTGAAATTCTTTTCTTTGCATATCCCAGGTTGTTTGCTCAAGGGCCCAGTGCTGATCAGTAATCCAGAGCCTTAACCATTGAAACACCATTGCCCCAACTCCATTATCACCACTGATAATGAGCTATCAATACCAACACCTTGATCCCTTTGCCATGTTTCTCAATCCATTCCTGCACAACTGTTGTGTTATCCTGCTAAAAAAAGGCCATCGCCATTGGGGAAAACCACTGGTTTTGAAGGTGTGAAACCCCAGGTTTCCCAGCACAACATTGCCCAGAGCATTACGCTGTCTCCGCTAGCTTGTTTTCTTCCCATAGTGCATCCTGGTGCCATCTCTTCTCCAGTTAACAGACATACACAGACCGAGCAGTCCTGATTCATCAGACCAAGCCACCTTCCTCTATTACACCATGGTCCAGTTCTGATGCTCTTGTGCTTATGTTATGCACTTTTGGCAGTGGACATGGGTCAGCATGAGCACTCTGACTGGTCTGCATCTACACAGCCCCATACACAGCAAGCCGTGATGCACTGGGTCTTCTGATGCCTTTCCATCATAACCAGCATGAACTTTTTCAGCAATTTGTGCTACAGTAGCTCTTCTGTGGGATCAGATCAGACAGGATAGTCTTCCCTATGCGCATAAGTGAGCCTTGGCTGCCCATGACCCTGTCACCAGTTCACCTGTTGCCCTTTGGTGGAAAACCCTCTGGCCCACTTGTATAGCCATCACAAATTGGCCGTTGCTCAGTTCTTTATGCTTGCCCATTTTTCTCACTTCCAACACATCAACTTTGAGTACTCACTGTTTTTCACTGCCTAATGTATCCCACCCCTTAATAGATGTCATTGTAATGAGATAATCGAGATTATTCACTTCACCTGCCACTTCACCTTCACCTGGTTTTAATGTTATGGCTGATCAGTGTATGTGTCCTTGTTTATTATTAATCAGTAACTCCAAACTGTCTCACTTCCACAGTGCAAGTGCACACTTTTTCTCTTCTTCATTCTTTTCCTGTTCATCGTTTTTATTATCATGCTCTTTTTATGTTTTTCTCATTCCCCCTCTCCCTCATTCTGTTTTCTCTTTCTCTGTTCTGCTTTCCTCACATTCTTCTTCTCCATGTCATTCACCCAATGACCAGTGTCTCTCTCATTCTTCCTTTTTTTTCCTTCCCTCCATCCTTCCTTCCTCATTCATGCACTCACTCACACCAGAGATGCACTCATTTATTGTAAGTCTCAAGTCCCTAATGGTTGCGTCATCTGTGGCTGAGCACATGGGTAAAGCTACACATGATAATGAAGGAGGAAATGACATCAACATTTCCTTAATTTTAACGCAGCAAAAAAAGAAAATAAAATAAGTCAAGTTTAATCAAGGAAGAGTATCGAGTCTCAAGTCACTGTGCGTGCGACTCAAATCCAAGTTGCAAAATTAAGTCACTTACTGAGAACCATGTCATGTTAATATGTAATAATTTTATTGTACGTCATAATCTCTTACCTGCAGCAGGTATTCAAACTGGTATATGCAGAGGCCCAGCTCTGCCATGCTGGGTTTAAAGAGCTCTCGGAGTCTGTACTCCTGCATCAGCCGCACAAACACGCAGAATGCCTCCTCCTCTGGCATCTACGCACACATGCACACATTGTGATGTTCTATGGAGTGTGATTTTATCAGGTATTATCCACTAATTAATCATGAAAGTGCGTATAAAAAAGTTGAGATTATATTTGGATTATATTTTACCTGCATAAGAAGCAGCCCAACGATGAAGGCACTGCCCTGACAGTATCCTACCTCACGATCCACTAAGGAGTATGCCTGCAACATGCACACACACACACACATGCACACACACAGGTTTTATTATTTGGTATCCAATTTACCATGCCTTCCCCCCTGGTGAATGATATTGCTTACTTTAATTACACATTTTCCCAAAAGTAATTTGAGCAACGCTGACTTATCTTTTAGAGCAAAATTAATACATTTTGCTGTGAGTATCATTCTCATGCTACCCTAGCCCTCTCTCTCTGCTTCACCTTCATGACATTAAAGAGGACCTCCTGGCCCAGACTGTCCTGCCCCTTGAAGAACTCGTGCTCGGGGTAGGTCCGGGCGATGTCCCTGCGGATGAGCTTCTCGCAGGGTGATGACATCTTCAGCAGCTCTGAGTATTGATTCTTCACTGGCATGTCCGTGGCGTTGCCCAGCAGCTGCCACACGATCGCCCGGAAGTGATGTGGGATCCCCTTCCTTATCAGTTCCTGGAAGACAAAAAGGAAGGAAAGAGAGGCACTGTTTTGAATCAAGTATCAACTTATTATTCTTATTAACTTAAGGCAGGAAAAATTCATTTTTTGTAAATGATTCAGTAAAAACTGTGATATTTACAGGTGAAGCAATATAGTGGAACAGAGTGGGAGTATAAATCCTGCCAGTGGGTTCTGGAAATTTAAAAACGTAATGCTTCTGATGGATTTTTACCTTCTTATCATCCTGACACAGATCATTCACTTCTACTCAACTGCGAGCTAAATCCATGCACAAAGCACGCACCTCTTTCCTTTCTCCTCACCTTGAGCAATTTGTCTTTCTTGCGTCTCCACTCCTCCCACTCGTTAACGATGCGCCCCCACAGGATCCAGGTGTCCTCCTCCAGGTGCGAAAGGTTGGACGAGGCCGAGGAGCTGGACACCAGGGAAGAGCCGCTGTTCCTACGAGAGCCGCTCATAGAGCGCATGGACTTGGAGTCGGCTTCCAGGAGCCTAGTAATAGGTGAAGAATAGTTACCTACAGTACAGTATGTATCATAAGGTCACAGTTGTTGCTTTCGGAATGCTAGACTGGAAATTTTAGAAAGCATCCTGGTCTATTTTCATACACTGGGAATGATTAAATGTCACTGACTCTATAGTTTTGCATAAAGACTCTATATCTGTATTCTACAAACTATTTGTCTTGATGCATATTTGTATAACACTTGCAGACAGAATTAAATAAGCATTCAAATTAATGAAGTGTAAGTCATAACCTACTTTACATACTTTAGAATGGAATGAACCTAAGGTATCTGTATGTGTGTGTGTGTGTGTGTGTGTGTGTGTGTGAGTGTGTGAAAGTGAAGTATTGACCTACTGTGCTTGTACACAGAGGAATTTGTGCTCCACATTTAACCTATATGTTCACACAAGTGAAGTGAGCACACATTAGCCCGGGGGGTGGGCAGCCTCGTCCAGGGCGCCCGGGGAGCAATTAGGGGTTAGATGCTTTGCACAACAGCACTTTAGTCGTGTCTTGTTGGTTGCAGGGATCGAAATGGTGACCTTCGAACTTCCTGGTTCCTTAACCACAAGCCCACGGCTGTGTGTGTGTGTGTGTGTGTGTGTGTGTGTGTGTTTGGCCCACATACCTATTCTGTTCCTCCAATTTTGCCAGCAGCTCCAGTTCATCTGGACTGAGATTCTCTGAGTCAGCAGGTGAGACTGCTGGTACAGACAGAGCAGCATCATTGGAACTGGAGTCTGGGCTCAGGACTGGGCTGCCAACAGACAGTGGGTCAGCCTCCTGGCCTGCTGGAGAGCCAAGGTTCTCCAGCTGAACTGACACTGTGACCCCTCCCTCTCTCTCTGGACTGCTGCTGGGGCTAGACATGACCACAAAGCCCAGATGCTGGGTCCAGGTCAAAGGTCCGGCACAGTCAGTGGGCGAGGAAGTGACAGAGCTGGGATTATACACGTCTGATCCACTCACAGAAGCAGACAATTCTGTATGGAAAGATGGGGTTCAAGGATGGGTTGGGCCTGTAAAGGAAGAGAAGAGTGATCAATTAATTTTATATTGGATTTCATCAAAAGGTACACTGAATTACCAGAAAATCTGGTACAAAATGCATAACAACGCCACCTATGCATGTCACCTATGCATGGTTGAATCCGCCAGTGCGTATATAAAGCAATAGACATCTATTGAAGTTTCTAGAGTTGTTTCCACTGTGAGAATGGCAAGTTATCATGATTTTGTGATTTTCAGTGTGGTTTAATAATTGGAGCTCGGGAGATGGGTCATAACATTTCAGAGGCAGAAGCAAAGTTTGGATTTTCATGTATGAGCATTTCAAGGGGGTACTATGACTACAAGAATTCCGACAAAACCTTGAACTTAGGACAGCAGTGTGGCTGTAAAAAGACTCTGGGTGAACGTGACCAGCATTGGCTGGCAAGAATCGTTTCATGCGATAGGCATACAACACTGCCTCAAGTAACATCGGAGTACAATGCTGGGGCCTCAACAAACATCAGCGTGAGGACTGTGCAACGTTCCCTCCAAGATCCCGTGGGGGACTGACCAAGTACTAACTGGTATACCAGTTTTTCTGGTACTTCAGTGTATAAGTGTGAGTTTCAGGCTTCAGGCAGAAAACAGCTCTACTCTCAGTAAGAAATGCCAACATCAGCAGCATCAGGAAATTTCATGAAAAATGTAACAAAAACAATATCTCTTATTTAATGTTCCACCACTAGCACAGAAAAATTGGAGACTGCTCTTAGACATGAGTCAAGAACCATGATGCCAGCTCTACCAGAGACAAGGGCTTATATATGCAGCAGTAAACACAGCATACTCATTCATGCTTCTGATATACGAAGAAGAAATGTTTATTCTTGGTCAAAGCCACTGGTCTATGAACTAATTATGATTGCCGCAGCTAGAGCTGGCGGCCATATAGTATTTTTTTCCTTCACCAATCTTCAGTTGAAGTTATCATAAATTTGGACTTCACCAATGCACATGCAATTAAACTTAGTATGGTTGTTGCCCCACATGTCTGATACAGAATATAAGGTGTGCCCTTCATGTCAGCACCCCATAAAATGGGGTAGACTCAAAGCACTATTTGGGCTGTTTTGAACTTTTTATGGCAAGTTGGCCTCTAGTAGGTGCACTACTCTAGCTCATTACGATTCATTTGTGGAGTAGCGCCATCTAGCAAATAATGTTCAAAGCAAAAATCTAGCATTCACTAGCCAATATGTTGTGATCTAAAGGATCAAACATCACAAAATTTCATACTCTGCATCACTACCACATTCTTTAGACGCCTACCAAATTTTGTATTATTCCGTCCATAGGGGGCGCTGCAACTGACACATTTCCATATCCCAAGAACTGCTTAAGCAACAATTTTGAAATCTGGTATGCTTATTTCATTTCATTCTCGCTCTTTCTCTCACTTTATGCGGTGATCATATAACACACTGCTAAGCCGTACGTCTAGTTCTAACTATGTTTTGTTTTGTAACACAGCTCTATATAGTGGAGCTCTAACTTAGCCATTCTCATTAAACTCTTTGTAGATGATAAACTCTCCTACATGAATAGAGAACCATTTACTTACGTACCAGACAAACTGGTATACCAGTGGAGGGAACGTTGCACAGTCTTCACGCTGATGTTTCTTGAGTCCCCAGCATTGAATTCTGATGTTACTTGAGGCAGTGTTGCACGCCTATCACGTGAAACGATTTTTGCCAGCCAACGATGGTCACGTTCACCCAGAGTCTTTTTACTGCCACACTGCTGCCAAGGTTTTGCCGGAATTCTTATAGTCACGATACACCCTTGAAATGCTCATACATGAAAATCCAAACCTCCGAAATGCTATGACCCATCTCACAAGCTCCAACTATTAAACCATGTTGAAAATTGCAAAATCGTGATAACTTGCCATTCTCACAGCGAAAACAGCTCTAGAACTTTCCATAGATGTCTATCTCTTTATATACATACTGGCGGACGCAACCGATGACGTGCATAGGTGGCGTTGCTATGGATTTTCCACAGGCTGCAGTACCAGTTTTTTGGTATGTCAGTGTACTTTTTTTTCCAGTATGACATTATTCATTACAAGCCCAAATACTAAAGTATTAAAATAACAAATGCAATTATATGCAGCACAACTCACATAATGAAACTGTTTAAAATGAACTCTTCCTCATTAAAGTGATGAATTCATTGTGGCTGCTAACTCATTTTGGACAAATGTCCTTCTATTACAATATTTCAATGAAATATTTATATATAAATATAGCCTTAGATTATTATTATGATTTTATTTGTACTTGTGTGACTCAACATGCAAAACTGACTGTGGTGCAGCTGGAAATGATCTTGTTTTTTGTTTTTCACTCAGAACAGAAACACGCATGCACGCACACACACACACACACACACACACGCACACAGCTGCAGAGTGTTGCATTATGTATGAGGCACTGTATTAGCAAATGTGTCTTGACAAAAGGAAAGTATAGCTTCAATCCTTCAGCCTTACGCTTTCCTGAGGAGTCTATACTAATATGTGATGCTTAAATTAGACCATGTGGACCCACTGCCTGCTCTGTGCAAATATTACATTTACCATCTAATCTCAGAACAAAGCATCCATGCACAGGCACAGTATATCTGTCTAATCACACTGATCCATTGCTCTCTCGAATACACACATCCACATAACACACAGGAGGTCGTTTTGGTTTTAAAAAACCCCTAAGACAAAAAAAACCTGTTTGAACAGAGAAATCACAGAAGTAAGACAAGGCCCACATTCATCAAGACAGCGCATCCCAGTCAAGAGAACCAGTAACAAGCGCATTAATTCATCTAATCTCCCTGGACTGAAAACACAAACACATACATGCATATATACACACACACACACACAGCCTTAGCCAAGCATGTTGCTCCTACAAGCCCACACAAATTAGCCATGATTTGTTAGGATTACGGTAGGAACATCACATTCCACTTACCTTCTAAACATGAAAGAACACGGTAGTTCAAACAGCAACAAACCCATATTTACACTGTTTCCTGGACTAAAATATGCATATGTTGTATTATGAACAACTGGTACAGAAAGGTCAATAAATGTATCACAACAGAGCACTTTGGATGTTTAAGGTCAATCCACAAGAAAGCTACCGGCTTTTGTATGTCGTCCAAAGGCAGTTAAGTCATCCAGTGACTCAGCACCGCACGCTGACTTTTGGGTTTTGGCTCACAAAAGGATAACACAGTACAGCTACAAAATTCAAAAGTGCAGACGCTGAGCCAGGATTCATTTTCTTATTATTGTCTGTACTTTGGTTACAAGGCTAACCGTGTTTTAAACAAGGACATGTAGTGTCATTGCAACAGCACTGCCTTTGGTGAATTTCTGGCTGCTAAACATGAGTGAGTGAGTGAGTGAGTGAGTGAGTGAGTGAGGGAGTGAGTGAGTGAGTGAGGGAGTGAGTGGGTGAGTGAGTGAGTGGGTGAGTGAGTGAGTGAATGAGTGAGTGAGGGAGTGAGTGAGTGAGTGAGTGAGGGAGTGAGTGGGTGAGTGAGTGAGTGGGTGAGTGAGTAAGTGAGGGAGTCAGTGAATGAATGAGTGAGTGAGTGAGTGAGTCAGTGAGTGATTGAGGGGGTCAGTGAGTGAGTGGGTGACTGAGTCAGTGAGTGAGTGATTGGGTGAATGAGTGAATGAGTGAGTCACTGACTTGGTGAGTGATTGATGGAGGCAGTGAGTGGGTGAATGAGTGAGTGACTGAGTCAGTGAGTTAGTGAGTGAGTGAGTGAGTCACTGAGTTGGTGAGTGAGTGAGTGAGTGAATGAGTGAGGGAGGGAGTCTGTGTGTGAGTGAGTGTGTCAGTGGGTGAGTGAATGAGTGAGTCACTAAGTCGGTGAGTAAGTGAGTGAGTGAGTAAGTGAGTGAGTGAATGAGGGAGGGAGTCGGTGAGTGAGGGGGTCAGTGAGTTAGTCAGTTAGTGGGTGAGTGAGTGGGTCACTGAGTTGGTGAGTGAGTGAGTGAATGAGTGAGGGAGGGAGTCTGTGAGTGAGTGAGTGGGCCAGTGGGTGAGTGAGGGGGTCAGTGAGTTAGTCACCGAGTGGGTGAGTGAGTGAGGGGGTCAGTGAGTTAGTCACTGAGTGGGTGAGTGAGTGAGGGAGTCCATGAGTGAGTGAGTCAGTGAGTGAGGGAGGGAGATGGAGAGTGAGTGAGTGAATCAGTGAGCCAGTGAGTGGATGGGTGAATCAGTGAGTGAGTGAGTGAGTGAGTCAGTGAGTTACAATCCATTTCCATGAGGTGCTTCACATCTAAAAAACTTGAACCATATTTTTCATCTTTGCATCTTTAGTTTTGCATTTAAGCTACAATGCTATTAACAACTAACAGGAGTCTCTCACACAAAATCTAAATACTCACCTAAATCTTTATACGCTTGCTACAAATTATGTTTTTAAGATGAATAATCTCTCTTCTTTTAATAAACAATTAACAACCAGAAGACTCCACATTTATAATCCTCCTGGTAAAACTGCCAGGATGTTCAGGATGTGCTGTAATGTTATGAGACCGGGGTCTCATAACATTACAGCACAGTTAGCTTATGCTTGTAGAAGATATGGAGTCACACTCCATTTTAAAGTGAAATCAGTGAGTGACATCTCTTTAACATCACTGAAGACCTGGATGTGGTTTGTTTACCACAAGAACTTTCAAGAAAAGATTTTTTGTGAGATACTGATTAGCTACATTAGCATTATGCTTGCTGATAATGTAATTATCTACATTAGATAATTACATTATCAGCAAGCATCAGACACCAGGCATATGCTGGCTGACAAAATACATTAGGAGCAGGTGAAAATTGAATATAATTCAGCTGAAATGTTGATTAATGTGTATCTAGATTAAAAAACCTCGGTC
Organism: Doras micropoeus; assembly: GCA_028566355.1. Classification (NCBI taxonomy): domain Eukaryota; kingdom Metazoa; phylum Chordata; class Actinopteri; order Siluriformes; family Doradidae; genus Doras; species Doras micropoeus. The sequence continues at coordinate 8,956,963 of JAOUQY010000029.1, forward strand.
TTAGCATATAATTATCTAGTAAGACATAGTCAGCCGTCAATGTACGCTAATAAAAACATCTTAGCTCTAAAGCTATCTGCTCTGACTTACTTAGAAGAGCATAGAGATCTTGATCAGTGTTAGCATGAAAAATGTCTTGTGGATATTTGCGAATTTGGTTTAAAATTCACAAGAGATCCTGTCAAGATAGCACATGCTTGCTAGGTAGCTAGTGTGAACACTTTAAATCGTTGTCTTTTTTTTTGTTTGGGTTTTTTCTTTTGCTCTGGCACTGAGGAAGCCAAATGCAGAAGTAAAGCCAGTGGAACTAAATAACCTCTGATTTGATGTTTTTAAAGGTAATGAAGGAATAAATGGCTGGAGAGAAAGAGAACAACAAACAGAGAGCTGGGAGAGACACTGAAGCAAGGCTGTCATGTGGGAGAGAGCTTTAGGGGGGTAGTGAACTGGTACGGAGTGCTGTGTGTGTGTGTGTGTGTGTGTGTGTGTGTTTGTCTATGTGTGTACCTCAGTTTCTATTCACAATAACGGCATTGTGTATGTATTTTGTTGCAACTCTCTTTTTCTAAGCCTGACATGTCTACCAGCAAGAACACATTAACAGAAACACATTAACAGATGATCTTCAACCTTTCAACCCATCAACATGGCGGAGAAGAGGACAGGTTCGGTAAAGGATGGTACATAGTTCTTTATTTTTAACAGTGCAACAACTGTAAGCTGTTGCTGTAAGCTTGTGTACCTGAATTTCATCTGTAATCTAGGTGCACTTAAAATAAAAAAGTAGACTTCCCTAGGAAGCCGTCGAGAAGAACCTTGTGTCCACCATTTTTCTTTTCGCTCCGACTCAACAGGAAGTACTCGTAATTCCGACTTCACAAGTGGGAAATAGGCTCTTCCGGGTTTTTTTTGGGGCATTTGGCAGACACCCTTATCCAGAGTGACTTACATTTATCTCATTTTATACAACTGAGCAGTTTAGGGTTAAGGGCCTTACTCAGGGGCCCAACAGTGGCAGCTTGGTGGGGCTGGGGTTTGAACCCCCAACCTTCTATTCAGTAACCCAACACCTTAACCACTGAGCCACCCCTGCCCCTCCACCCCTCTTCCAACTAGCACTTGAAGTCAGCCAGAGTTGAAGGGCTTCTCAATACAAAGTATGCCAAGTTTGGCATACTTCATAGTACAGACTTGGTAATACTCAATTCGACTCACAGGTACAAACTCCTTAGGATGGAAGAACGCTGTGCAGTCATTCTGCAATTGGAACAGCAGCGTACTTGATGTACTTGATGTCACCTGTTAAATCTCTGAAAATTTCTTGCTAAATTAACCACATACTTGAAGTCTAAATAATGACATTCTCACCTAAAAATCTTATTAATTAATTTCATAAAACAACAACAGCAGTTTTTTTTAGGTTTTCTCCTCCGCCATTACACTGAGCTTGGTGCTAAATGTATTCTGGCATATCTGACTCTCCCAAGTCACCACTTATCCCACATAAGTCACCTCCTGATGAATCCTTGATAGCATGGGCAGAGCAAGAACACATCTGGGGATTTAAACTGTACTGTCTAGAAGCAGACTATTGATTGGAACAGTACTCGGGCTGCGGCTGATGACGTATCTCAGGTACACAAGAACACAAGTACAGACAAGAACGCAGTGTTCATTAGGTAGAAGTCCAAAGCGGGTGTGGTCTTAACCGTGTTCTGCGAATTCAGGTCAAATTACTCATTCATTATTGGTCTCAACTACATCTTTGTAAAGTTGATCTATTTTCCAAAACATAAACAAACCATTAAACAGATTTAAACCTCAGTGGTTTCCAGAGTTCCAAAGTTTTTTTTAAACATTATCTAATACACTATCTACAGTACTTATTCCAAATAAGGTGTTCGTATTCAATAACGTCCATGATACCTGTGTATGCCTTTAAACTGATTAAGCATTTTGGAGTCGTTCTTTTCAAGAAAGCACAAACCCATGGTGTCCTTTCAGATGTGTTCGATGACATCATCATGCCATCATCTAACTCAGCATGTCTGAGCTCATTCTTGAATGATTCACCATCACTGGCTCTAATGCCACAGCCTGATCCGGGCCTGGGGATCATCATATATATATATATATATGTATATACACGGCTACAAAATGGAAAGCTGTGTTTACATCGCTCTGTGATCTGTACTGAAGAAAAGCTCATTTCCTGTCTGTATACCCTTGCTGATGAATCTGTGTTCCTCACACACACACACACAGACACAAATTAGAGGTTAATAGCTTGGCTGTCTTGTCTGAATAGCGTATGTTCCGCATCGACTACATTAGTGCACAATAGCTTCAATAGGCTAAACAAGGGCCGAACAGATTTGAGGGCCTTCATGAGTAAATGGCGTGCCTTAAGCACACTATGATGAGGCTACTGAATGACAAAACAGTGTAATGTGTGGTGGACTAAGTGCACTCATGAGCAGATAACTGAATAATTGTCAATGCACGAACAATGTTATCTGAAGACAAAAGAGATACAGGAGTATATAGATTTAGCACCATAGTCCTTCTTGTAATGTCCACCAGAGGACACATTAGAGTTCTTTAGATTAGTTCAGCAAAAGAATAAAGCCTTTAACAAAAAAAGAATCTTCACTTGCACTGAGAAATATATACAGTACGTGGGAATGGATTATTTTAAACACGTCAACCATACAAGTATGTAGCAAAAATGGTGCAGAAAACTAAAAACATCCAGCAAGCAGCACTTCTGTTGTTGATAAGAGAACAGGAATGCAAATATCCACTCGTTACAACTGTGGTGAGCAGAAAAGCATCTCAGAATGCACAACGCTTCACACATTGAAGCTGACGGGCTACAACAACAACAACAACAAAGAGCTCATCTGGTTCCACTCCTGTCACCTAAGAACGGGAATCTGAGGCTACAACAGGCACGGGATCACCTCTATTAGACAGGTGGAGACTGGAAAATGGAGGTCAGCTGGTCAAGAAGCCTGAACATGTGTAGGTGGAGACAGAAACTCAACACAATAGACAAAACAACGTCAACAACTAAGTAAAGCACATACAGATGAGCTTTTGAGACACACAGACAAGATAAAAAGGATGGTTTCTGAAAGACAGCTTGATTTACTCTAAGGCAGGAAAATATTACCAATTAATATTGGCTTTCACAGAGGTGATGACATTCCTTAAGCCCATGTCAGAGGCATATGCACATGTTGTGCAATGATTTCAGGTATGCTAACTATTGTACACTAAATAAAGTCACGCCTAGAAAGCAGCATACAATAGCTCCAGGTACACCAAGGAGTCTCACAGCGATGCTATGAAATTTCACATTCATTCAGCCTAATGACCAAGCAAAGTTACTCCCATAGGAACCTGAACTCCAGCTAAGCCTTTCTCCACCCTGCTTCGAAAATAATGACCGTGCCCTCCCTGTACATAATCACAGAGGGATAAATGAGTCATTGTAGAGCAACATGATATGTCTGGAGGTATGATACAACACCTATTCATCTGAAATTTACCATGGGGCTTTACTTTAGTACATGCTTATGTGCAGAAATGGGTGACACAGACGATATTTATGCCATGTCAGAGCAAAAACATGTTGTTATTATTATGTAAGAATAATATAAATCAAGCCATTTGAGATGGCATTCTGTATATTGTTTATACGAAGGCTACTTTGAATTTGTTAGTCACTATAATGTTTCTGACAGGATGTTTTACATTACCAATTCCATCAATATAGGTTAAATACTGTACACTGAAGTACCAGAAAAACTGGTATACCAGTTATTACCCCACGGGATCTTGGAGGGAACGTTGCACAGTCCTCACGCTGATGTTTGTTGAGGCCCCAGCATTGAATTCCAATG
>JAOUQY010000029.1:9601849-9614327 GCA_028566355.1 Doras micropoeus
CTTGCTCTCTGAGCTCCCGGCTACGGGCAGCTATAGCATCACCCGGATTCAAACTGGCGATCTCCGGATGATAGGGCCAACGCGTTGCCGTTGCGCCACTCGGGAGCGGAAATTGAGTCTGAGATCATTGTGTGAATTGTCCACCTTGTGTTTTTGTTTAATACTGTTACAATCATTGAAGCAGCCAAAGCACCAGCACTGCAGAAATCATCATAAACTCCCAAGGAAACCGAAGCCTGGAGTTTTATTAAATGTAAACTTGCCATGACAATTTCCTGAGTTGATTTCATGAACTAGTTGCAAACAAAACAAAGGATTTTTGTTTCCAGAACATTCCGGGGATGTCCGTTTTTTGGTTACAGGAACTTCCCTGGAGTTTTGTTTGGTCTGGAGTTTTGTATGACCTGCCATCTGAAACATAACGTTAATTTTTGGTTGTATGTTTTGGTTCGTAACATTTGTAATGTCCGAACCTCTTGGGAACCTTTGGAGAACGTTTGTGTTTAGTTGTATTAACATTCTTCTAACCACTGCAACACAAGAAACCTTTGGAAAAACTTATGAATATTTTTAGTTATCAAAATGTTTGAAGAACGTTCTGATGCATAATAACCTGGAGGGAATGTTCTTTAAATGTTGGCAGAAGGTTCTTGGGAACTAACAATAGGAGAACCATAGGCTAATGTCAGTTGAATGTTCTGTTTGCTGGGAAGCACCATGATTGCTGAAGTAGCATATTTACTGTAAAAATAGTGCATCCATTACTTTAATGGAAAATGTCTAACATACATGTGGCTTCTGTGTAAAAACATATTCACTAGCCGTGGACAAATATACTCTGGAAAACATAGTCTCGTCAAATAAAAGTATATTTGGCAAAAAACTTTCCCAAACACTCCAGAGAAGTAGATTTCACACACTCAGACTAGCCTAAACTGAGTCCTGCTACTTTTAGCTACCTGGCATTTAGACAAACTGAAACTGTCTACAATTTATGTGCAAGTTAAAAGGAGACACCGTATGTGTGTGTGTGTGTGTGTGTGTGTGTGTGTGTGTGTGTGTGTGTGTGTGTGTTTTTTCTCAGTCGCTCTCCAAATGCTTTCACAAAATGTCAAGATCAGAGCATGAAAGCCAAGGCCCCCATTCAGCCAGCAGAGAGAACGATATCAAAGCGCTCTTCTTTCTCCCTCTTTGGGCCTCTCAAAGGAAAAAAAAACTGTCCTCTTTCCATCTTACTCTCTCTCTTTTTTCCCTCCCTCCATCCCCCAGAGGCTTTTGAGTTCCCATCTCCATAGTTGACATTGATAGTGTGACCTCTGTTGAAGATAAAAGAAAACTTGAGGCTGCCTGCATTAGAGATCCCACCCCCTCAACACACCTTTCTTTTGCTCTCTCTTTCTCCCTCTCTCTCTCACCCACTATCTCTCACCTGCTCTTTCCAAACGAGTACAAACGTATGGGCCTCTCTTTCTAGGGCTCTCTTTGAGGAGTGGCGGGAAAAGAGCATATTCAGACACACACGCACACACTCACACACACAGACACAAAGGCAAGGGCAGCTCAGATGTCATAGCAGATGAGTGTTTAGCTTCACAGACGCGCCGGGAGGAAAAGGTGGCGGTTTGTACTGTACATTTCTGCTCATTTCAGCTTCGGCAGACTTGAGCTAGTTCAAAAATAAGCTTGTTTCTGTTTCAAACTAATTTCTTTAATGTAGAAAAAAGATCAGAGGACCTCCATAAGATGCATGGGTTAGAACACTTAGTGTGCAGGTTAATGTTTTCTGTACTAAAACACCTCATTTAACTCACTGACTTAATTATCAAAGCGTAGGTGATTTTAATCAAGGCATGCTAGCAACATGAGATCAGAAAGTGTTACATCTGGCTCCTCGAGGACTGCCTTTGGGAAACCCAGGGAAAAAGGGAAATGAAGGAAAGTCTTAATTGGACTCTATCTTGGTTTTTCCTCACTCACAGCGTTCATTAGGTGTGTGCTGATATTACTTTCTTACACTACAATAATTGCCTAGCTGTCAAGACTGACCTGATTCTGTCCCTGATCACTCGCTATACGACTCTGTGTATTGTATGTCGTGGTTTATCTCTATTTGCAAACCGCTTTCCTTATATGTTCCCTGCTTCCCTATTGTTTCTTAGTTTATATTTAAAAAGTTTGTGTATACAGAGTGTGTATAAACTCTTCGTGATCTCGTCAGGTTTCCTCCTGGTTCTCTGGTTTCTTCCTCCCTCACAAAAACATGCCAGCAGGTGGACCGGTAGAAAGAAATAACCCCTAGGTGTGAATAACTGTGTGACTGTGTATATATATGATGGCTTGCAATGCACTGGCGTCCATCCAGGGTCAATTTATTGTGGTTTTACAAAACTTTTCATAAACACTACAAACAAATGACTATCAGTAGTAGCTCTTCCACCTGAGGCATCAGTCCCGTTTGCTAGGCATAATCACTTTTAGGATATATTGCAGAAGGGTGTCTATGTACAACACTTTCGGGCAGGTTTAGTGTCCCATTTAGTATCCTCTAAGGTGCCTTATTGGATGCCGCATCTCGTAATTTCCTTCATGTTTGAGTTACAATAAAGTGGACAGAACTATTACTCAGCTTCCAAGGTTCCCTCTTAATCACCGAAATCATAGTACCTTCTTGTGGTAGCAGCGTAAACCATGATGAAGTTCTATTTTCAATATTTTCTGTATGGAAAAAAACTATTAACACATTTCTCCCCACCCCAACTTTCAAAGATCAGTCATCAGATGACTATAATTCTGCTAGAATCTGGAAACAGCCTTCACGTTCATCCGAAGTAAGGAAACGCTGCCCAAAATCTCTGCTTGTCTAGGCATCCCTGTCCTGACCGGAATGCAGCAATTGTGACAATGTGTCACTGAATTATATTAGGATATATCATCTAACCAATTGTGGCCACAAGTCTATTGTTGCCGTGTCTGATTCTGCGTTACCTGTGTGAGACATGATTCCTGAGGACATGAGTCCAGAGACGGAATGGGGCAGGATGTGTGGACTCTCAGGGGACGTCACACTCTGGGTCCTTTTCGGAGGTCGGCCAGGTCTGGAGCTGAAAAGCAGAGAACACGGAGCTAGTTCAATTCAATTGCCTACACTGAATACGAGTGCGATCTGAAACTATTGTGCTGCAGGGACAAAAGGGATCAGGTGTATCAAAGGGCAGAACACATTAATACCATCCTTCACACACACATTTTCACACACACACGCACAGTCTGATTCTTTTATTTGGATCAGGATAAAATGTCCTGCTCTAAATGATCATAACAAAGTCTCAGGATTAAATAGAAAACCAGGCTTTTATTTTATATGTAAATGTCTTGACGTGTAAATATACATTTATATAGCCAAGAGAGATAGATAGATAGATAGATAGAGAGAGAGAGAGAAAGAGAGAGAGAGAGAAAGAGAGAGAGACTTGGACCAATTCACAATGCAGAGTAAGCGTCAGTAAATGCTCTCAAGGACATTCACCGTTCTGCCATCTCTCTCTTTTTCCAGTAATTAGATCACACAGTAGACTCATCTGCCTTTTCCACAATCAGCCATTTTTCCCTCATGAATTATTGATATACCGTGCGCCTCGTTACCTGCTCCTCGGCATTCACGCACTTCATCTGAATTCGAGTTTACACACGGCAAGATCAGCTCTCTTCTTAACGCAGTGACCTGGATATCTTCTCACATTACTCACACTTACCTCATTTATAGCTCTCCTGTTGGATATGAGATAAAAACGTGACAATTAGGTTGACTGGCCAGCTAACAGTTTCTCACAAGATGCCACTTGACTCAGATGTCAAAGGATTAACGCCGCCTTTTTATTATCCACTTGTTTCCATGTACTCGGATACGCAATTTAATAAGCGCTAACGTGTCTAGCTAGCTAATATGTACAAGCTACAACTAGCTAGCAAACACAACATGACACAATTCCTCACACCAAATGTAGTGAGAATCCCAGACATGTCTGTGGTATGAATCTTCTTTAGTTTTGATCTGCGGCTAAAAGGCAAAAACAGCTAACATGTCATAGCTTAGCATTGTGGAAATGATCAAACTTTCACCTCTAACTGTATCCAGTGGTTTAATTGGGTTCCTGATCTAGCTATAACAAACAAATAAACAATCTTTAATCACTTTTTTCACATCAGCAGTTTGTTTTTATGCTAGCATCACACTTTAGTTAAGTTAATTTAGCATAAATCTAAGTGGACGTACAGGTGAAGTGTTTCAAGGTAAGCGATTCAGATAGCTCCAGTTTCATTTCATATACTAAACTATTTAATGTATAAAAACTACAGAGGTAAATAAAGACAAGCTGTATGGATTTGACACGTTTTTTTTTTACACTTTGTTAGCTAAGCTAGCCTCAACCAAAGCAGCAATCATAACACCATTTTGTGTAAGTGAAAATATTTACATTTTATTTATTTTCGCTCAAACTGTTTCTGTAAAACGTACACTCAGTGAACGTTCATGCGGGCTGTAGCTCATATGCCACCTCACACACATGCGCGCGTACGCCACGAGCGCCAATCATCCCTCATAAAATATTAAGCCCTCCACCATTTGCCCTTTCAAAATCTCCCTCTCGCCGCTCCCTAATTGTTCCGTTTCTTTATCTGTCTGCTGCAGAGAGTAAATAAATGAACAAAATGGCTTTTTCTTAATGGCAGCGAGTGACCTTTTAAACTGTAAGGGAGGATTATGACAGGTTTAGCTCTTTCACCTCGGCTCATCCATAACTCACTCTGCCACAGAACATTGTCTTGTACAGTATCACCAGAAGTCTGTTTGTTTTTAGCGCAGGCTGTCTTAGCAAAGAGCTAAGAAAATGTCCCAACAGGTATACACATACACACAGCATATAAGACATACTGTATAACAGGATAGGTTGAGCGGTTAGGTCATCTTTTGTTCAGGACGTGCATGCAGTTCTCATATAACATATCAGATGATCAAATACAGCCCCATTTCTCTGCATGCCCTTTTCTCTGTAGCGTTACACATTCAGTGTGAGACATCATATTATCTTCAGGTGTATTACTAAATGACTAAATTGATGTAGTGCCAACTTTGTTTTCAACAGACGCCATCCAGTCATGAATATTCACAATATTCAGACCACTTGTGCCGATTAATATTAATTTTCTGACTTGCTAAGTTTCCGCTATGAAAATGGCAAGATATCACGATGTTACAATTTTCGACACGGTTTAAAAGTTGGAGATTGTGAGATGGGTCATAGCATTAGGTTGTAATGTAATTAGGAGGTAGAAGCAAAGTTTGGATTTTCACGTATGAGCATTTCAAGGGTGTACTGTGACTACAAGAATTCCAGCAAAACCTCGAACTTAGGACAGCAGCGTGGCCGTAAAAAGACTCTGGGTGAACGTGAGCAGCGTCAGCTGGCAAGAATCGTTTCACGTGATAGGTGTACAACACTGCCTCAAGTAACATTGGAATTCAATGCTGGAACCTCAACGAACATCAGCGTGAGGACTGTGCAACGTTCCCGCCAAGATCCTGTGGGGGACCTACCAAGTATTAACTGCTATACCAGTTTTTCTGGTACTTCACTGTAGATAAGCTAGCTAAAAGCCTATGTAGTTTGCAAAACAGTACAAGCAGACTTTATCACCATAATCAATTTTATGTTACAAAAGTAGCCAAAAGCAAACGTTACACCTGAATTTGCCTACATTTGTAGGCAATTTTCTTTGGAAAAAAAAAAGGGAAAGCCTTTTCTTGAGAAACAAGCCTTCAGGGTAGTTTTATTGTTAGCTTAAATAGCATTGCTTTAACCATATTTGTACTGTACATCGTTCAGAAACAGGGCCTGTAGATGGTCAATGATTCTAGCTGTCTCTCTGAAACCTTTTCTGAAAGCGAGGCTCTGTTGTAGAAATTTTAAGGGTTCCCGACGAGACGTTTTAGTATTTTGTAGAACCTTTTTTTAAGCTTAAGAGTATTATGCACCAGTGAGCCAATCACAGTAGTGTATGCAAATAATATGCAAATCAGCCTCTCTTGTGACATCTTGAGGTCTTGAAAGCCGTGTAAAAATAGAGAGGATTGTTTTCAGAAGAAACCGCACTAAGTCCAGATGTTGCTCGACTTATTATAGTCCAAACACCACCAAATACAAATATATTTCACAGGACAACCCTTTTAGAGCAAGCACATCCACAGTTACGCACACACACACATGCACACACACACACACACACACCAATTTTAGCAGCACAAACATATCCACTGCATCAATTCAAACTGAGAACATGATGCTTGACTTTCTGTTAATGCTGTAATCATGAGGAGTTATTACTGAATCAGTGCTAATAAAAAACATGCGCGCACACACACACACACACACACACACTGACACTCACACACACAGTTCTGTCTCCTCTTTCCAGAAGCAAGCTGGACACCTAATGGCATTTTTAATCATTCCTAATGGGCAGCGTTTTAATTAAACCCATACTGACGGCACCAGATTAAATGCGGCTTTAATCCGAGCCACGCAAATGACTAGCTCCAGGAAGGGCAAAGCCTGATCGGCAGTGATGATATAATTCTCGCCATAATAAGCGCAAATATAAAGTATTAATCGAGCCTCCTTTGCTTAACAAAATGGACACGATCTTTATCGGTGCCACCGCCGTAGAAAGTTCATCTGACTGATGCGTGTGAGGGAAAATGCAATAAACAGGGGATTTCATCAGAGAGAGAGAGAGAGAGAGAGGGAGAGAGAGAGACAGCAAGAGAGAGAGAGAGAACAAAAATGTAACTTAGCACTCAGGGTGCCTTTGAGGACATTTAATTAAAATCTAATCCCACATTCATTAAGGCTCCCATAAATTAAGCTGTCATTCATAAGATTTATGGATTCTCATTTGCATACCCCACAATTCATCAATTACAAAGGTATGAAAGGGGGCACAACACCCTGTGGGCTGCCCACTGCCTGGCAAACAACAGAGAGAGAGAGAGAGAGACAGAGAGAGAGAGAGAGAGAGAGAGAGAGAGAGAGAGAGAGAGAGAGAGAACAGCAGGCTGTCAAGTTCCTTCTTAATCTAATTGTGTTGGAAACCCCTGGCAAATACTGTCTGCCGTCGCCCATATGCACCTTTCAATTCTGCATTGCTCGCACTTCAAATGCGCGCTCCTCGTACGGTCACGGTGCCAAGACAGATGGCACAGATCTTAAAGAACCCCTGAACGTGTCATTTTGAAACATTTTAAACAATTTATGCAAAATAATAAACTATTTAATATGTTTTAATGCTCGGGACGCTACTAAAAATGGCCTACGCCTTTACCCTTATTAAAAATTCAAGCATCTACGCATATAAATATGCTAATTGGATCCGCCCACATGCCCTCCTGCGATTCCAAATAGCTAGAGGACTACATAAGTGCTTGTAAACTAGCTCACATTTGTCACTATTAGACACAAGGTTTTTAATTTTTATATCTGAGCTTGCAGCTTTGTTTCGCATTATAATATTCTAAGCTCAATCCTCACTGGTCAGAAGGTGCTGATTGATTTTGTATTGCAGCAGCTCTGACAGTTTGAAGTGCTGGTTGCAAGGTTTAAATATAATAAATGTGCACATTCAAATATGTTTGTATAGCTGTAACGTAAACAAGGTTTCTGTACGGGGATGTTTCTTTTTGGAAGGAGTCTCCAGTCCGAGTGCTTTATAACAGTCTCCTGACACTGTGACGTCTTGAGAAAGGAAGAAGTCGGGATCTTTTTTACATGGCTAACTGATTATTTTCCTATAACAGCACACCCTGTAGTACTTAGCAAGAGGATATCCGTAACAATCACAATTGTGTTTATTATTAATATTAACCAAAATAGCTGGCTTATTGTACAGACTCTCAAAGAAATTTCAAAGACAAAAAAAAAAAAAAAAAACAGTTAAATTGTTTATTGTTATAAAATTCATGGGACGTTCTGTCCTATTCATGAGCCCTGACCTGCATTTGATCCAATTTCCATATGTTCAGCAAAAACACTACAACCTGCTTGGCTCATTTTCTTCTAGAAGGAATCTTTTGTTTTCCTGTTTATTTCAAGCGAACAGGAAGCGACCTAAATGAGTGTACAAAGTGTTGTGATGGGTGTTTTACACAGCTGTAACAGCAGTTAACCTGACTGGATAATATTTGTTGCTTCTGCGTGTGGTAGGAAGAGATGTGTCCTAGTTGAGTGTTTGCTGCTGGTTTGCGAACACACATCCACCCACATACACACACACACACACGCACACCTGTCTCCTATTCACTGCTTCATTAACTCTGCATATTAATCAGCTCTTTCCTTATGCTCTCTTTGGTCTCCTTTTCCTCTATCTATCTGAACACCTAGACCTCCATTCTCACATAATATGCGACTTAAACTTTTCCCTCACACAGCGGCTTCACCCTTATTAATGAGGGTAGTGCTAGCTTAGACATCAAGGTTACATTGTGATGACCGGCAAAGCATGAATTCAAATCCCAAGACTGACAGAGATGACAGGACCTTCAACCCTTAGCCTCTCACCTCTTTGACCGGGCTGTTTTTTGCTTGCCTCACATAAATGCAAATCAATAAATGTAAAACTCTACGAGCGAGCAATGAAATTTACACAAATTTCCATAACCCTACCTAGAACCCTAGCTGTTTGGTGTCTGTTCTGCATTTTCTCTTATGAGCAACATATCGTATTCTCTATATTCCTGAAAAATCAGGAAAAATTCCTGCCATTAATAAAACTCATTTCTTCATTGACCTCCTTTTTTTTAACAATTCAGCCCGCGTTCTCAAATTTCACAACTCGAGGTTGTTCAGGTTTTAACGCCCTGACGCACTAAGCCAGATTGCCAGGGGAAAGGGGGCGGGGTGTGTAGGGTTGGATGCATTGCCAATTTGCTTATACAGTCTAGATTTCCTAATGAAAGTGGGTGCTTCTGTGCCTGATTCTGTCCATATTATGGTTTTCGTGGAACCACCACACCAACAAGCTTATTATATATTATTATATAAACATATTTTGCATGCATTTGAAGAATGTGGTAGTGATACAGGATGTGAAATTTCATTAAGTCTGAGCCATTACAAGATATCACAAGACTAGTGAAGTATTAGATTTCTGCTTTAAACATTATTCACTAGGTGGTGCTGTTTCACAAAGGAATCATAATGAGCTACAGTAATGTGCCTCCTAGAGGCCAACTTGCCATAAAAAGTTTGTCATTTTAGGCATAATGGTTTTTGAGCTATCGCAAAAAATGCGCTTTGAGTTCACACCAATTCAGGGGTTGCTAGCACAAAGGGCAACACACACCCAGGGACACAAACCTTATATTCCGTATCAGACATGTTGATCTACAACCATACCAAGTGTCATGTGGATTGGTGAAGTCTGACGATACGATATGCTCGACTGAAAATTGGTGAAAAAAACAAGAAGAAGAAGTATAGAAGAAGAAAACTTTGACAAAAGCTATATGATCACCAGCTAGCTTTGGCGCTCATTATAAATAGTACTTCATAACAGTATGCCTGGGTATCATGGGCCTCTGTGAGCTCATGTATGCAGAAGAGGGTAGACAGACACTTTCCTCTGTGTGTTTATCTCCCTCATAAACACATACCATGAAAATACCTTTGCCCTCCCCACTTGACTGCCGTGACTACAAAGATTCTGGCACAACCTGGAACTTACGATAGCAGCATGGCCAATAAAAAGACTCTGGGTGAACGTGAGCAGCATCGGCTGGCAAGAATCGCTTCACGCGATAGGTGTACAATACTGCCTCAAGTAACATCGGAATTCAGTGTAGGGGCCTCAACAAACATCAGCATGAGGACTGTGCAACGTTCCCTCCAAGATCCCTTAGGTGAACTTACAAAGTATTAACGGGTATACCAGTTTTTCTGGTACTTCCGTGTACACTACTAGAAGAACGCTGCCCCCTGCTGGTGTGGAGAGACATTTCCTTTCATACAGGCACAAAAGGGATGTACATGTTAATAAACAGCCATGCTTTTTATTTCTTTCCCCATAAATTTCTTGATTCATATTTCCTTTTGAAGTCATTTTTTTCCTCAACCAAAGGATATAGAGAAAAAGGGAACAGTGCGCAGGAAGACACACAGCCAAAAACACACCGCTGAACCATGTTTGCTGCTAACAAGCTTCTACTGTTGAGCAAGACCTGCCCCCAGAGCTGGGACATCGGTGCATCGGGAGCATTTAACTGGACGAACATAAGGCTAGTACGGAGTGCGTCCATTTTTATTTCACATGATTTTCAATTCTTCTCTTCATGAGAGTGGTCCAGTCACAGTCCCTCGTCTTTATTTAAAAGTCACTTTAGATAAAAGCTTCAGCCAAATGAATAATGTAAATGTCTTAGCGCAACATTTTTCTTTAAGGATGCTCCAAACAAAAGACATCGAAACCTCTCACTGCCCTTTCCTGAATAGTGTATTATTTGAATTTTCATATTAATAATACAAAACCACTTACACACACACACACACACACATATATTTGAGTGGAAAGACCCTTTGAGGAAACAGAGGGGGTTTACACTAGGGTCAAAGCGGGAAGGCGAGAAACAAACATCCCTTATTCAGACCTCAAACAGGAAGTTGCTTCACGACGGGCCGTAATTGGAGCCCTTATCGGCTCTCTGTGTGAAAGCTGCTGCCCAAATAAGCCACTATTTATGCTGCAGTCTGTGCTGCAGTGTGTAATGAAAGCTATGTAAATAGTGCTGTGAACTTCAGAGAGAGAGAGAGAGAGAGAGAGAGAGAGAGAGAGAGAGGGAGGGAGGGAAGGAGGGAGGGAGGGGGGTTAAACATCTGTGTCTTACATACAAACATTACTTGTACATTCCCATTCTCATCACACACACACTCACTCACACACACTCACACACACACACACACACACAAAACAGGAAATATCAGCAACGGAAATAATAGTACAGCAAACATCTTACAAACAGAGCTTTTTTCCAAAACACACACACACACATACACACACACACACTATTTCAGGACAAACATAAACTAACCAAAAACCTCCTCCGGGTGCTATGAGTCTATAGAGATTTCTGTAATTCCCACAATTCCCTCTGACCTTCTCCAGAATAACAGCTGCTCCTGAAACAACCTGATTATTACAGTACAAATTTGTACAAAGCACGTCATTTATAACATGATTACTTTAAACAGAAAACAAACGCTCGTTATAAATCACCACGTCGCTACCTGCGCAAGTGTGTAATGTATGTGTTTATTAGGATGATAATATGTTGCAATGCCTGATAGGGGGTAAAAACCTATTGCAGAGACCTTGTCGTCTATGTAGGGTGTTAGTACAGAGATCATCCTTTATGTGTTCAGCTAATGCAGGGACGTCTCTGTTACTTCGGGATGATTAATGCAGGAACTAGGCTGAGTTTCCCCCAAAGCACTGCAGCACAAAGATCATTGTGAAAGGGGAGAGGAAACATCACGCTCTACCAGTATAAATGAACTTTATAATACTTTTGGGGAAACTGGGCCATAAAAGATTAAGGTCACCCTAAACTTTATGAAGTGTGTTTATTTTTTCTGTTAAGGTTTATTAAGAATATTGTGTAAAACTATAACTACTTACTTTTACTTACCCCCTCCCACAATTTGGTCACCCACAACCCACTATCATATGACAACTACTAACCTATGAGGGTGAAGGATAGCACGTGGTTCCCCTGAGACGTGTAAAGCCGGTCAACCTCATTTTTTCACTGCAGCTCTTCGTTGCTGCACTGCAGACCAGAGTAACAAACTTGGAAGAAAGCGCTATCCGCCGTCATCCGCATACACAAACTTACAGATCCACATGATTTGCTAGTGATGGGACAGAAAGTATGCTATCTCTCCTACCCAGAGAGCACGGTCAATTTAGCTCTCTTGTTCTGGCTTTCTAATTTATTACTGTGTCATACAATAAAGGATATAGGCTATTTTTCTTTCTTTATTTCTTTCTATCATGTCAAGCAATAACAGGATGATATGATGATATTAATGTAATCACAATATATTTATGTCTTGACTCAACCAGCTATATCAAGTCCGAGTCAACACCGAGACCTTAAAGGGTTAAATCTGATTTAAAACCAATTTTGGGGGATTTTGGCATGGTCAATACCGAGGGAAGTAAGTTTTTGCCTACATCGCCAGAATTATATATCAAATATGTAGCACCTGTCAATACAGAGTGACTTAATGGAGTCATTTTATTGGTTTTTTTAATTAACGTCTATAATTATATGGAGAGTACAAAAAAAAGGATCGAAGGTCGAGTAGAATTGCTTTCAATTCTGAGATGAGACAGAGTAAGTAAAAAGGTGGTCTCGTGGCCAGTT
>JAOUQY010000029.1:11026072-11040961 GCA_028566355.1 Doras micropoeus
CCCGTGTCCGCGTGGGTTTACTCCGGGTACTCCGGTTTCCTCCCACAGTCCAAAGACATGCACGCTAGGTTGATTGGCGTCTCCAAAGTGGCCCGAGTGTGTGAGTGTGTGTGCCCTACATTGGATTGGCGCCCTGTCTAGGGTTGTTCCTGCCTTGCGCCCTATGCCCGCTGGCTAGGCACCGGCTCTCCCGTGACCCTGAAAAGGAATAAGCGGCCAAGAAAATGAATGAATGAATGAATATGGTTCATTAAACTTTATTGCAGTGTACCCAAAGACCAGAATCTCTCCTGAGAGGGTAGCATTTTGCTCTGAAAATTAAAATGGAGAAAATATTTAATGCTATTTAACATCAATGTATTTGTCACAACAAATTGAAAACGGTTACAAAATAATATCTCGCTAATATTGATGTCGATTCATCATTTGTTTAGAAAAGCCATTAAAGTGGTTTGAATCAATTTGTATTTATTTATTTATTCATTTTAATTCTCTTCCTTAGGTTTCCCCCTGTTATAATTGAACCATGGATCCGGGAAACTGCTCCTCGCTGGAGCTCTCTGACGATGCGGATGCTGGGATCAGTGGCAGTAAAATCGTCCTCTGCCTCATGCTCTCGGTCCTAGCTGTAGCCACGACGGTTATCAATTCCCTGGTAATTACAGCCATCCTGGTCACTCGTAAGCTCCATCAGCCAGCCAACTATTTGATTTGCTCGTTGGCCGTAACTGATCTCCTGGTGGCCGCGCTGGTAATGCCAATCAGCATCGTCTACATAGCGGAAGAGACGTGGGTGCTGGGGCCGGCCATGTGCCACCTCTGGCTGGGCGTGGACGTTACCTGCTGCACCTGCTCCATCCTGCACTTGGCCGCCATCGCCCACGACCGCTACCGCGCCATCACAGACGCTGTGGCTTACTCGCAAAAACGCACTTCTCAGAGAGCAGCTGTGACCATCGTGGTAGTCTGGGTGCTTTCCGTACTCGTCTCGCTCCCCCCTCTTATGTGGAGGAAGATGCCTGAGGAAAGCAAGGAAAGCGGAATCATGGAGTGCATGATGGAGCACGACCACGTCGCCTTTACTGTCTACTCAACCTTCGGCGCCTTTTACATCCCGCTCATCCTCATACTCGTGCTCTATTACAAGATCTACCGGGCGGCGCAGACGCTGCGCAACCGGCGAGGCAGCAGCCGACTGGTGAAGCAGACGGTCAGTAGTGTCATCGCCAGTTCAGACAGGGAAGCCCCACCGCTCAGTCCAGACACGCTCAGCCCCACCGAGAAGTCTTTCTCAGAGCCGTCGACGGACGGCGAGCGCGTCAGGATCACTCCCACTACGGGCAGAGTGTTCAAGAACCGAAGGAACCCCGGCGCCCGGGAGAGACGAGCCGCCCTCACTCTGGGCCTCATCCTCGGGGCCTTCGTGATCTGCTGGCTGCCTTTCTTTCTCAAAGAGGTCATCGTGAACACGTGCCCTTCTTGCAGCACGTCCGCCCTGCTTGCCGACTTCCTTACCTGGCTGGGCTATCTGAATTCCCTCATCAACCCTTTAATATACACCATCTTCAATGAGGACTTTAAAAAAGCCTTTCAGAAACTCATCCCTTTGTGTTGTACCCAGTACAGGTGAACTCCAAATGCGTGTAGGAACGATATCGCATCGAGGCTTGCAGCAGAACTGCTTACAAAGCCTTATTTTGGAGATTGTTGAGAAGGGAAAGACTTTGCACAGTTAAAATAACATTAAGAATCAGTACTTTAATAGAAAGCATACCAGTCAGTATGTAACCCATCACGGAGCTTCGACCAAAAAAATTGTAAAATTGCAATCGTTGCCTCAAGAATACACCAGTGACTGAAATTAATGGTTGCTACACATGTAGAGTATATTGAAGAGGTCTCAGGAGATTTTACGCCCATTCCTAAAGACCTACTTTCTTTATATCGAGTACAAGTCTGAACTCCTGTTCCTCTTCCAAGGCAGGATTACGAATTCAGCATTCTGTCATGACTTGACACGCGCCCCCGGGCAATTCATTTTCCAAAACGACTTAAACAAAGCGCCCAGGTTCACATTCAAACATGTTGCCAACTCGTGTAATGTGGTATGTGCATGACATTTAAATTGTATCTTAATAAAAACAGCCAGTACTTCCAGTTGTTTACTCATTCCTTCAGACCCTCTGGGCTTTACACAAAACACCAGTCAGATGATTGCGTCTGTTGCAATGCACCAAGTCTTCGGATGGTGTATGTATGTATATAAAAAAACAAATTGTACATTGCTATATTTAATTTCAGTTACCTTGTACACAGGTTATCTGCACGCAACACATTTCTTTTGTTCAAAAAGCAAACATCAGGATCTCAGATGTGCATCAGTATGCAGAGGATCACCCACTTAAATAAAGGGTAGGTGGTGCCGCCTCAGGAGGACGCATCTGAGCACAACACCACCATCTACTGGATAAAAAGACACTCACTACCATATGAAAGATCATAAAATTATTTTATTTACAGAAATAAAACAGACATTTAAAAACAGATCAGTGAGGAGCATAAAAATCAGACATAAGCAGCACGCTCTCGACTGGTTCCAGATCCAGGCTTATAGCTGCCCATATGCCTTTCTTTATTGCAGGGCCAAGAGGTGCACAGAAGCCCTCCACCAATCACCATGAGCACAGCAGCCCCCCAACAGATAAAGATGGATGCCCCTAGCTCCCTCTTTTGTGACTGGGCCACCAATGGGTTGTAGAAGTCGCTAATCACTGCTTTTGCCATCCAGCTGGGTGGCACAAGACTCACAATCCCTGCCATGAGAAATAAAACCCCAGCTGCTGTCGCTACCCAGGCCTTGGCAGTACTTTGTTCCAAACAATTTGTGCACTTGCCTCCAGCTACGCTCGCAAATACGGCCACCAACGCGACCAGCGGAGCGATGACGAGAATGGCCCGAGAGGCTTGAAGGTCCGAAGACAGAGCCAGCATAGAGTCATAAACCTTGCACTGCATTTGGCCGGTGCTCTGCACCACACAGGACATCCACAAACCCTCCCACACGACCTGCGCCGTCACAATGTTGTTGCCGATGAAAGCCGTTACACGCCATAGTGGAAGAGCGCAGGCCAGGACGGCTCCCAGCCAGCCCAGCACCCCCAGCGTGGCACCAAACATCTGTAGCCCTGCAGACATGGCACTTTTTAAGCAGAGAGGGATTCAATCTGGAAGAGAAGAGACACAAGAGTCCAGAAGTGAATACGTTCATGCCAAATAACAATGGAACACTGGATATTGTTGCAGGTCATTAGAAACAGCACTAGACAGGTCAGATTTAGATACAGACAACAGGAAGGATCAGTGAGCTTCATCTTCATTCAAACTGCTTAAGTATTGAGGTTTGAGCTTTCTTGATCATGGGTTATCCCTACTCATGACTAGGACCACGGTGGTCAAGGAAATAACACGCAGTTATACAACGAATTAAAGACAAACGTATTTGTAAACAATTTTGGAAATGTTTGACATTTGTAATAGCATTTATTCAACACAACTCCTGGGATATTGTTTAAACAGTTTTGGACACTAATGGGTTAACTTTACAATACAGAAATTGTAATCTTGCAACACAGCACTTTGTCAAAGTGGTGAAAAATCTGCAAAACTATTCATGCATATGTAATAGTAGAAATATGGAAATCATTTCTGGCTCAGTTCCAAGACAATTAAAAGCTTATTTTGTCAAGTAGGTCTGCTTATTCTACATATTTCTAAACCTATTAAGGCAGCAACTCACCTGGAAACTTTGCCTCGTTTGCAGTACAAATAAAAACCAGCAAATCAGAGCATAAAAAAGGAAGGTTTCAAGTTCCCAAAAAAAATGGCTGCTCGTCTTAAAGGCAATTAATAAGCTTCTACTCCACTGGGGCTCTAAAACCACACCTTACACACTGCTCTCCAGGCATATATAGGCCCATTGATTCCTCATGCTAATTCCTCATTACTAATTGGTTAATACACAAACTTAATTAAGTCACGTGATGACTACAGTAGTCACGTGATACGGAAGTCTCTGCTTCTCTCTCTGTGCCCCGCCCTATGAGGGAATGAAAGGAAGGAAAAGTGAATTGAATGTAGTTTACATGCTGTGTAATATGAAATGACACACAATTAAAATCGTAAAAAAATATGAATCGGTTAATATTACATTGTCTGTAAAAAAAAGCGTATACGTTTCCTTTTTTTAAAAATTTTTTTTACATTTTTTATTTAAAACGGCGACTACTTGAGTTAATCCTATGACTATGTATTTAATAATTAGACTGTCCTCATTTTTAAAATGAAAGATTTTTAAATGTATATTTTTTTATATTTTTATATTTTGTATTATTATTTTTGTTAGCCTAGAAAAAAAATTAAAGCCCCGTTGATGACCAATCAGAGACGGGCATTTTGAACGACACGCCGCCGCGATGTGATTGACACGAGCGTTATCCAATAGACGAACGAATAGATATGTGACACTGACAGATGATGGACCAATCAGATCGCTGGAATGATCCTCCAGTTTGGTTGAGGTTAACGGTAGCGGCTGTGTGTTGTACGCGCTGGGTTAGACAAGCAGTATGGCGGAAGAAGAGAGTGAATTGGAGTTGGACAGGTTTAAAAAAGAATTGGAGAGTTTGTTAAACGACGAGGGCGACCTGCAAAGCAAGTCGTATTGCGCGACGTTTTGCGAGGTGAGACAATGAAATAATACGGATATCCCACACACAGGCAGAGAGACAGCTCAGCTACTAGCTAATGCTAAAGCCTTGGTGGTAATCAAAAGGTAGCTTAGCTTGGCTTGGCTAGGTTCTAGCGTACTAGCGTACTACCGTACTGGCGTACTAGCATACTAGCGTACTAGCATACTAAACAGTACGTGAGTATGTAAAGCGCCACAGTGTGTCTCTGCGTACTAGTTAGTGCGCTAGTGTGTTATTCTGGAGGTAACCGTTGTCAGCACAGATTCCCCTCCTACCGTGTGTGTGTGTGTGTGTATATTTATATATGTGTGTGGCGGCTACTTTTAGCTAGCTGTTAATTTCAGTTAGAGTCTTCTCAGTGCTGCTTGTGGATACAGAAATGTTAAATAATGAATAAACTTTCACGGCTTATTGTGTGCTAGGTTGGGTATTAGCTTAGCTGACTAGCAGCTACGTTCCAAAACAACCTGGAGGAAAAAGACTATTATGTAATATATAGTATAGTATAGTATATATATGTAATGTATTATAATGTAATATTTATATTTATGTATATAATATTATATATATATATATATATATATATATATAAACCAATCTACGGTTCAGGGTGCTCATTGTGTGTGTGTGTGTGTGTGTGTGTGTGTGTGTGTTGCTGAGTTGAGTATTCAGCATTCAGTATCAACTTCTAACTTTCTTAACTTTGTGTGTTGCCTATAGTCATGTTAAAGAGCCTCCTTTTACAGCAGGCAGGTGTTTCTTCTGGATCTACTTTGATTATCGGTTCAGTAGTTGACCATTCAGTAGTTGTTGTTGTTGTTGTTTTTTTTTAGAGGTAAACAGCAAGTCAGCAAACAGGACCGAGGTTGTTCGATATGGCAGTGCGTGATGTTTACGTGTACTGAGATTTTTCCCCCCGTATCGTCTTGTACCGCTTTTTGGCAGCTGATTTATGTGAACTAAAAGTTTCCCAATACACAGTATGGGTAAGTTCGAGTCACGCATACACGCTCCGGAAGACGGAAAGACAAGACGACAAGACGGCGTGCGGGGGAAAGAAATTACGGCGTGTTAAAATGGAACGGATCCGGTTTGCCGTCGCCATGGGAACGACGGTCCGGCTAGCGCGACCCGATGTCTTCGAAAAACGGCGGCGCAGATTTTCACGGGGGCTCTTTCTCGATAGATGGATCGATAGTTTATTTCATAACGCGACAAGAGGAGTGTTTCGAAACGTCGAAACTAGCTGGGAGTTTTCTGCTCTGCCAGGACGCTGGGATTGGTGCATTCTGGGATATCACACCGGTCACCTCCCTTTTGAATAGAACAGTACGAGAAGGCAAGACTGAGAGGATTTTGGTTATCAGTGCGTATGAAGATTTTTTTTTGTATAGATAAGATTTTGTCCAGCCCTACATGGGAGAATTACCTGGCTGCGCTGGGCTCTTGACGATTTCAGTCTGTGATGCAATAGACTGGAAGGCAGGTTTCCACATGAAGGAAGTTGGGATCAGAGCGCAGGGTCGGCTATGATACAGCGCCCCTGGAGCAGAGAGGGTTAAGGGCCTTGCTCGGGGGCCCAACAGTGGCAGCTTTGCAGTGCTTGTGCTTGAACCCCCAACTTTCTGATCAGTAGCCCATCACTTTAACCACTGAGCCACACCTGCACCTTTAACAACATACAGATCCGAGCAGCCTTCCAAGGCGATGCTTTTCCAATAGAACGGTTTTGTTAGGTAACATAGGCATCAGGCATGGATAAATCGGGAGTCACCAGGTTTTTTTTCTTTACATTTTTTCTTAATACGTCTCACCTCGATGCTGTAACTATAGTATAAGATGTGTGTTAGTCATTCTGAATCTCCTGGCCTGCCACTTTTCAGACGTCTTCTCTTACTGTAGGCGTCAACAGCTGACAAGCCGACACCCCCGAGTCAAATAAAGGCTTTCTGGCTACATGGACGTGGGTGCAGTCACCCTAAAACTAGGAATGGTTGTTTACGGCAAAAATAATGACTGTTTTCAGGGCCATCACTAAAGCGCTGTGTGTGTGAAACGTTTCATTCAGTAGTATGGGAATGAGTGAGCATAAAAGCAGAAAATGTAACCTGTGGTATCGGTGTCGGTATCGATAATCGTGACACCGCTATAGATAAATACTCAAGTTAAAAAGCTCGGTGTCGAAACTAAAATATGTACTCTTAAACCGTTCTGTTTCATTTCCTCTTTTCGTTTTATCCACTCCTGTCTAGCTGGTGGAGGAATACACGGGCCGATGGCAAGTGCCGCTTCCGCAGCTGCAGGTCCTGAGGAGCGCCCTGTGCGCGTTCGTCCGCGGCGCGGCGTCGTTCCCGTCCGAGTGCGAGCACGTGCGCTACACTCTGAGCAGCCTGGCTCTGTGAGTACGAAGCGTTTGTTTTCAAACACGCGAGCTGTACGAATAACTCAGAGAAGTTGTTAAGGGAAAACTGGTTTTCTGTTATGACAGGAGTGTTTTCGAGCTGCTGCTGTTCTTCGGGAGAGACGAGTTCCCTGAGGATCCTCTAAAAGATATTCTGGACTCGTTTCAGGTATCACCTTTAGACTTTTAGTGTTATTATGTAGTATAGTTATTAACCGTTAATTGCTTTGGTAAACCGTTGCCGTGTGTGTGTGTGTGTAGGAATGCCACTCGAGTCTAGTGAGGTACCAGAACGTGTACCTGCTCCAGGTTAGTCATATCATCCGAGACGGAGGGCCGTGGGCGAGCCCTGTCCTGGAGGGAATCCTAAAGGAAGCGGAGCAACAACAAGAAGAAGGTTTGATCCATTGTTATCGTCTTATAACACCATTTGAAGACCCAGAGTAACACTGTGCTCTTTTGTCATACAGTGGACCGGTACCTCAGCTCCGAGGTGTCCATGTTCTTCGAGCTGCGCGTACGTTACCTGCTGGCCTGTGAGCGGACCCGCGAGGCCATGGCGTTATCCCTGAAGTGCAGCCAGCACCCGAGCGCAGGACGGCGCCTGTTCTTCAAGCAGGCTTACCTCGCCTGTCTCTGGAAGTCTTCTCAACAGGAACGCCTCGTCACAGAGGTGCCGTCCGCCGTTTAACCGTACCATTCTAGATAGCGGTTCGAAAACGTTCCCCCTCCCCAATGACTCTTATTTTCTTGTAAAGATGGAAGAGATCGACGGGAAGGACGCAGTGGAGATCCTCTGCATTGCAGAGAACGAGGAGAAAGACGACGTGCTCCTGGCGTTCAGCAGAGGCTTCCTCTTGCAGCAGCTCAGAACAGGAGACATGTACTACCTTTGGTGCGTCCTAAAATAGCCTTCTAAGTCCGCTTCTGAGTCAGCAGCCGTTTGTGGTTTCCTAAAAAGAAATGGTTTTTAATGATTTACAGGAATCTGTATATTAATTGTGTATTAAATGCTAATGCTGGTCTTGTATTGCTAGTGTTACTGTTATTCTGTCAGATGCATAACGCCTGGTTGTGCTCATGACGACGTTGTTTCATGCTTCTCCTCAGGCATCTGGTCTTCATATGGTGTAAAGTGTACCTCAGAGTGAAGGCCACGGACAAACACTTTCTGCACGAGTGCAAACTGTTGCTCATGTCGGCCACCAGCGTGAAGGCGATCTTCCCGTTTATAAAGGTGATCCTGACCGAGGTACGTCGAGCTACAATATACGTATAGATCAAGGGTTTGTGTATTTATACCACAGAGCTGCTGAGCTCTCAGATAGGAGCAGATAATTGCAAGAGACAATGAGTCATGAGTTCAAATCCCTTAAGCAAGGCTCCTTAATGCTTAACTGCTCGGTTGTGTAAATGAGATATAACGGTAGTTCCTCTGATGTTCCTCAGATTCTTTTTTATTTCATGTACTGTACACGGAGCCTTCTGTTGGACCTGAACATCTAGTTGTCATTATAATATGTCACATGCTGATTTATTCTCTGGTTTTTGGTTTCAGAATTTGGGGAAAGAAGGCCTCACGTTTTGCCTCGAGCTCTGTGCCCAGGCTCTTCAGACTGACCTGAAGAACGACCCCGCCACCAAGTCTCTCATCTACAAGACCATCGCGTACCTGTTCCGCAGCGACCTGGAGATCTGCAGAGCGTGTGCGCTGCTCGTGTTCTTCCTGGAGCGAACAGTCGAAGCCTACAAGACCGTCTTTTTACTGTACAACCACCCGGATCTGGAGTACCACCTGGACGCCAGTACCGTCGGGAACAACGTGCGCTTCGAGGTGATTCAGATTCTGAAAAAGGACCTGTTCTTTGACCCTGAATTCTGGAGCCTTCTGAACATCAAAACGAACTGCTTGAAGCTCATGAGCGACGAAGTAGCCAGAGCCGCCCTGTGTGAAATTTTGGAAGAGGATAAATGGGCGCACAGTTACTGCGTCCGGGAGCATTGCAAGTGCCGGGCGGAGCCGGAAAGCCGGACTGCTGTCAGTCAGGAGGAAGAGCCTGGCAGTGGAGACGAGCAGGAATCTGGGACGATGGGAAAACGGGTCACGAGTCCTTCTGGTGATGTGTCTTCCGAAGCTCCTCAGTATAGGAGGAGAGGGAGGAAACCAGGGTCGAGGCTCACGAAGAATCTGGAGCTGTTTCCAGTTCGGCGTTCTTTCAGGCAGTTGGATTTGGCGAAAAGTCATGCCAGCAGATGTCAGAGGTTCCTCACTCGGCAGGCGGAGAAAAACATTCTGAAACGGCGAGGAAGGAAACCCCGGTGGCTCCTGGAGCAGTTAGCCGCCTTGGCAGAAGAAAACAGCGCTCCTGGGCAGCGGAAGAAACCAGGGAGGAAACCAAAGCAATTCAGCTTGCTAAAGGACATTTTAGTCGACACGCCCATCATTGAAATCACTATGGAATATTCCTACCCCGATAACGAAGTCGAGCTGCCGGCTGACGCTCAGGGCCGCTCTGCATCCAAAACATCTGCTTCGTCCACGGAGCGCCGCTGTGATCAGCCTCAATCGGCGTCTTGTAGTCAAACTCCAAACTCGCTCCTTCAGCTGCTGTTAGAGAAGTCTCCTCATTTGTGGAGAGACAAAGAAGACTTTCAGTCGGAGGACGTTATGGTGGCGATCGGAAGATTCCACACCTACGCAAAAGTGCCTGAAGAGGAGGAAAGCCCTTCGCTCGATCGCCTCGCGGATCCCGCAGTCGTAACACATGCCGTGAAACCGGAAGACGGTTGCACGAAGTCTTTCGCGCCTGTAAAGAATCCTAGTGAAGCAGTAGAGGGGACCGAAGAGACCTCGGCGCCTGCCGGAGTAACGCAGGAGTCTCCCGATGATGCAGACGGACCCGAGCTGCCGTTACTTTTACCTGTTCTGCAGGCTGTAGCCGCGGAAAGCAGAATCACTACTAAAGCTCAAACTGCTAGTGACATAACTGACGATGTTCAAGCGCTTGAAAACACCCAGGAAGTTTCTACACCTGAGAAAGCTACTGATTATATTTGTACTACGTCCGAAAAAGAAACGGACGTTTTTTCTACCTCGGAAAAAATCGCACCTAATGCTACACCTGATCTTGCGACTCCAGATCAAGTTTCTACCCCCAAAGATTCTACTCCTATGGACACTTCTGAAAATCTACCTGAAGTCAAAGAAGCGGTAGCTGCTTCTGAAAATGCGTCTGCAGCTGACATTATTCTTAAGACTCCTGCAGGTCTTGAAGAAGGAGAAGAAGAAGAAGAAGAAGAAGGAGCGAAACCTCAAGAACTGACGTCACAACCGACCGCGGAGTTCGATCCGTCTCGGAGCAACGGCTCACCCCGCGTACCCGCTGCTCAGTCTACTGGTGTGCAGCCGACACACCAGTGCAGGCTTTGCGATAAAAAATACGAGACGCTCCTGAGTCACGCTTTATGGCATTACCGGACTGAAAAGAAGTGCATGTTTTGTGACAAGCTGGCTATGACGCGTGGAGCCTTACAGCATTTCCAAAAGCACATCAAAGATTTGAGTAAAGTCGAAGATCAGATCGAGACGACGAAGGTCCAGGACGTACCTCAGCCGACCGCGAGCCCCGACCAGACCGTCCCGGAGTCGCCGCCCAAAAAGGCGAAGCCTGGGTTTGCACAGATCAAGTCAAGACTGCTGATGAGACTGAAACTGACAAGGAAAGCCCAACCTCAGCGCGAAACGGAGAAAAGCCCCGATAATAGCGGAACACCCTTGAAAGAGATGGACACGAAGAACCAGACGTCAGCACCGCCGGAGCAGAAAGAGAGCAGCCCGAAGGACGATAAGCAGAGCGTCACGCAAGAGACGATCAGATACATAACGCGGGGTTCGGTTAAGAAGTCTGAGCACAAGGGACGGCTGCTTAGGACAAAGCTAGACAAGAAAGCAGCGATGGCGCGGGGAGATGTTTCGGCACCCAAGGACGGTTCTGTTCACAGGCTGAACGGGGTGATTAGAAATAAACGGAAGATGTGTTGCCTTAAGGAAGAGAGCAGTCCGGCAGCCGATAAAAATGACGGTGCAAAAGAAGCCAATAAGGCGAACGCGGAGAACCCGGAAAAGGCGATTAGAAGCAATTACGATATCAGGACCAAAGCTGACAAGGCGAGCAGCAATAACATGGAAGCGGAAAGCAAAAACTGTGCAAAGTTGCTAGAGGAACCGAGAGTAAAGAAGAAAAAGCACAGACAGGATGAGGAGAAAGTTGATGTAAAAGAAGCGAAGAAACAAAGGAGTCTAGAAGGCACTTCAGATTCAACAGATTCAGCAGAACAGAAGAACTCGGCTGTGGAAAAACGGCAAAACGGGACAGAATCCAGTGAGGGCTCCAAGACAGGTCCGAAGAGGAAGGTCAGCAGTGCGCCTGTGGTCAGCTGTCCTGTAGACATTTGCACGTTCCGGGCCGTCCCAGGTCCGGTCCTCTCGCACGTCCTGATACACCACGCCGGCGACACGAACGCGCTCGAGTTCTTCTACAACCTCACTGCAAAAAAATGTCTGTTTTGCGCCAGAAGGATTTGGACTCCTCAGCACTTTTTCGACCATGTCGTGTGTCACCGCGGTAACCTCAAACACCCGTGCTACCACGTGACCTGCCAGAAGAGGTTCAAGACGCGAATGGATGTAGGCGACCACATGGAGAAGGACCATAATCCTTTGAAAGCCGGCTGCTGCTTTCCCGGATGCACCGTGGAATCGGCCAGCCTCAAGGACCTGTACAGCCACGAGAAGAGTCATTACAAAGCGATTACGCTGAAAAAGGACAAACCCAGCGTCAGAGCATCAAAAGGAAAGAACGCTCCGCCGGCAGGACAGCAGCAGACACCTGAAAACGTCACCACGATGCCTGAGACTCCGCCTCCTCCTCCTCATTCTCCTCCTCTTCCTCTTCCTCCTCCTCCTTCTTCTCCACCAGCTGAAATTAGGGAAGCTCAAAGTCCGGAGGCTGGAAAACTAGAAGACGAAAAGCCTTTGACTTTAAACAGAAGCTTGCTGAACTACAGCAGCAAGAGCTCCCGGTTCGTCAACGGTCACGCCGACCATGCACAAGAATCTACCCAAGAAACGGCGCCCCCTGCAGCTCCAAAAGAGCAAGAGCCGAAATACGAGAAAGTAGCAATCAAGCCGTTCGGCAGGCTTCCTCCTTCGGCTTACCTGGACGAGCTGTACCTGAGCATGCCCAAAAAGTGGAGAGGGCCCCAGGCAAACTTCAAAGGCTTTAACACGGACGACGTCGTTCCCGTCAAGAGGCCGAGCTGCTCGCGCTGTAACGCGGCGTTCGACTGTGAAGAAGAGCTGCAGGTACACCGGGACAAATGCACGTCTCTGTTCGGCTTCGATTCAGACGATGAAAGTAAGTGCTGCCTATAGGAACACCATTGCGTGTTATATTATTATGCATATATATATAATAAGCTGTTATTATTTACACTTATTTTTTCTTCATAGATGTCTCCTGAAGAGTAAGGCTTGACGACATGGAGCACATTTGACCTGTTGAACGCTGCTGTGGACATTCAAGAGAATGAAATCTTCACTATTTTAATATAAAAAGACGGGGAGCTTGTTTGACCGTCTGGACGTCGGGATCTGAACTTCTGCATCACTGTGGATGCGCAGAGTGGGACCCGGTAACAAGCTCGCTCCCATGCAATGTTTTATAAAGACTGCTGCAGTATTGGATCCGATAACGAAAGCTGTGTAACCTGGTTTTAATGCCGGAGGTCAAGAGGATTCTGCCTCTACCTCAACCTCGACCTCGACCACGACCACCGCGATTTGACTTTTGCTCCAAGATATGTGCAAGGCATAGATGTAATTGCAATGGCAATGAGATCTGGAATATTTCCAGGCGGTTTGGAAAATTTCTGGTTGTTTGTAAACTTGGTCAAGGATTTAATTAATTAATTAATTGATTGATTGATTGATTAATCTCCCAAATCTGGCCATCTTTGCATTCCTTTTTACTCCGATGAGCATTTTTAGATTTATCTATAGATTTACCCTGGCGTGTTTTAAAGCCACAGATTCGTCAGACGACTCAAGTCTGGACTCGAGGCCTAAAGAAAGTCGGAATGAACTCGGCAGTATTTGCTAAAAGGTGATTTTTAGATAAGGTAAGGGAAAAACGAGCGTGTCTTAAACGTTTTGGGAAGTGCCGTGGCACGTGGTCGGGCAACCTCTTCTGACATTAATGTATATACGTTTCTAAAGTCTTCTCTTTACACTCAGTAAATAATAAGGAGAAGAAATGAAATGTCTCAGAACTCTAAGGCATTTCTACATGAGCTGTTACAGCAGCAATTTACTAATTTAATTTATTCATATTCTTTTTTTTTCCCCTTTTTGTATTTTATGTAAATGTTTGAACGGTATATAATTGGGATGGGTTAATATAGGGGTTTATATATCAAGAGGTTTTTTTTCTGTTCTACAAAAAAAATTAAACAACGTTTGAAAACGGATTTGAGTTTTATTTGTTATTTATGGAAGAAAAAGTGATTCAGTACCGCGCATGCGCAGTGATACTCCTACACCTGTACATGCCGTCCACTAGGGGCGCTGTTTGTGTTTGTATACGTATATGTATATAGCGGGCTGCTCTATTGGCTGCGTCTCAACCTGCAAACTAGCGCACTAGATAGTGTATCAGGGCACAATGACGTAGCGCACTAGTTAGGCAGACTATTAAGTGTAGCAGTGTGCGGATTGTAACGGCGTTCAGGATGAAATCACGGCCGCAGCCATAGCAGCCGGTGGCGTAAACAAAAAGCAAAGTGAGCGTTATAATGAAGCGTTAGCAAGCCAAGTCGCAATAAAGTTAACTAAATAGAGCGATTTACATCAAGATGGGGAAAAAAGGCTTGTTTTGATTTGATTGAATATTCAAAACATTTTTTAGGAATATTTATAAGCGCTACGGGCATTGCTAACGAATTAGCTAGCTAGCACGGGATTAGCTTTAAAAGTCCACTGACGCTATGTTAGCATTGCGTTTAATTAGCCGGATATTATGGGCTGTAGTTGGTTAGTTGAGTAGATACTAAGTGCGTTATTGTTAAAAGAAATAAGTAGTTCAGTAAAGATGCTCTGATGTAACGGGGCTCAGAATGCCAGCGCTGTTTACCGCAGCTAGTTCACCCCTCCACCAGTAATTAACCTTCAGGTTTAACTGGTTAGTTGTGAGGTGAAGTTTCCAGGTCCATGTGTTTGCACTGTGATGTTCAGTCTGATGGCGAACTGCTGCAGCTGGCTGAAACGGTGGAGAGAACCTGCCAGGTGAGACTCCTCTTACTCCTGACATTCTGCTTTACCTCATTTATTACACCGTTATAACAGCTTTATTATCTACCCATGTGCCACAGCACTACAGTTTACTAGTCTCTGGCGTTGGCATGGTAACAGGCACTAAAGCGGCTAATTTGCA
The DNA here is from genome assembly GCA_028566355.1 of Doras micropoeus. Lineage (NCBI taxonomy): Eukaryota > Metazoa > Chordata > Actinopteri > Siluriformes > Doradidae > Doras > Doras micropoeus. The sequence continues at coordinate 11,040,712 of JAOUQY010000029.1, forward strand.
TACTGATTGATCTGATCATTAGCCTCAGAAATTGCTAAATAAAGTGAAAGGATGATTTTCACTTTGAATATCATCAAATAGAATCCAGTTTCACCGATACTAATGAATTCATGAGAGAAATAAATCATCCCTGGTCATGGAAGCATGCACAGACTACTATTTTATACAAAAGAAGCGGTAGACGTGAAGGAATTTAAAAGAAAGAAGTGTGAGGGTGGGACAAACAATGGTGATTGGCTGATTTGGAACG
>JAOUQY010000029.1:12825664-12835815 GCA_028566355.1 Doras micropoeus
CCCCCCCACCCCCGCCCCACCCCCCCCCCCTGCCCACCCCCCCCCCCCCCCACCCCCAGCCCCTGACCTGCCCCTGCCCCTGACCTGCCCCTGCCCCTGCCGCTACAGCACCTACCCTTCCCAGGTTTACTACATGTGTTTGTGTCTCCACAGTAAGGCATGTAGTGTTCGCTCCTGGTTCTGCGTCGATCAATAAAGTTGTTGAATGTTTTGAAGCGGTTGAGTCACGTGTCCGCTGGCTTCCCAGTGGTCCCGAGCCACAATATTACCCATGAGATCATCAAGTTGTTGGAATGAGATAATGAATTCGTGGCCACAACTTCCTTACTCAAGGCATAATGACTCCACTATATCAGCGTAATTCATTCCAAAAATAAGCAGAAATCAATTTACTCTCCATTACTTCGGAAAAGTAATGCACTCCTTATTAAGCTGTGGCCATAATGTGATTATCTTGTTCCCTTGTGCTAATAAGTCATGGACACGCATCACTCAAATGCTTAATAAAGGACGCCACATTTAGGGAACCCTGATTTGTAGCTCCGCCCATACGCGTTGGCCCGGATCACAAGAAGCGGAACCGAAATCTGAACAGGTACTGAAGTAGGGTGCGCTTTACACCCTAGGCACTGGAAATAGTGAGAGCGTAAAGGATTATGGGTCATCTGTGGTTGGTGGTTGGTGGACAGAACAGATCGTGGAAGAGGAATACGGAAAGGTAATCATTGTTTGAAATACCTCCTTTGTTTATCTATGGGGCAGGGGTGGCTCAGTGGGTAAGGTGTTGGGTTACTGAATAGAAGGTTGGGGGTTCAAGTTCCACCACCACCAAGCTGCCACTGTTGGGCCCCTGAGCAAGGCCCTTAACCCTCACCTGCTCAGGTGTATATATGAGGTAAATGTAAGTCACTCTGGATAAGGGTGTCTGCCAAATGCCATAAATGTAAATGTACCAGTGTTTTGCATAACATCATCACATGAACATTCATATCTGCCTTGCAGTCACAAATATCCAAGGAGATGAATCTTTTTTCCTCTCTCTTGACCTTCTATCATTTTTCTTTTTCTTCTTGACCCATCATCGACATGATGAAAAGAATTATGGACTTCAGGCTTCGTTGCCTTTTTCCAACTCCATAATAAGAAGGAGACAGAAGTGCGACAGGTCAGTCCCTGAGGTCAAAGTCCATTCTGAATAAAGGGTGAGTGGTGGCCGGCTCAAAATGCAGACGCATTGAGTATACTTTTCTGTAACTAACTGACTGTACGCTTGTGATGCAGTGTGTGTGTGTGTGTGTGTGTGTGTGTGTGAGACAAACCCATTTTAGCTTTGACCTTCAAAGCAATTAGTGACACTCTATGAAAAGGTACCATCAAAAGAGCTTCATAACTACTAGCCAGCATTTTCTGCATTTCTAATGGATCCTAATGGATGACTAAAATGAGGCCATTGAATAACGATGCCCCTGAAGTGTGCAGAGAATGAAGCTGACATGTAGAGAACGTTTACTGTGAAGGCATATTGTTAAACTCGGATACCCACGTATACGTATACGACAAATCATTGAGCACTAACCTTCTGCATGGTGGATTCTGGAGACATGCCATCTTTGCTGATGGTCAAACGGAAGGTGTACTCAACGTCCACCTCCAGCTCTGATCCGGAGATGACCAGATCTTTTGGACCCAGTCTGAAGTTCAGGGTAGAGCAGTGAGAGGCTCCCTAAAAATAAAGGGACAGGATTGTTTTTAATACTGCTAAACTTATGAAAGAAGTCATCATATCATCTAATACTTTTTTACCTTTCCGTATTATTATTCCAAATACTTGGCTTTCTTGACTCTATTATTTATCATGTAGTCATAATTGTTTTTTTTCCATGATTCCATTTTAAATGAGCAGAAAATCACTAAAAGAATATAATCTAACCTATTCCCATGACCAGAAAACTGCTTCTTAACCTCCTCCTGATGCACTTCTACCTAAGAAATCTCTTCTTTAAACTGTTTGCTGAACTTCCTCTTTGCAGCACTGATGTATCTGCCATTTCCTGTTTTGTCTCTGTGGCTCCCAGACATCTACCTCCTTCATTCATCTAATTGGAGAAGCTACAGTAAGCTCTGAATGTCTGAGACAAAAATAAAAACCATTTCCTTTCTTTATTTTTCTTCTGCCTTTCAGTTTTACGCACGATTTCATTTCAAACCTCTGCTCTGAAATATAAGAGTAAGGCCGACACTGTTGATAAGGGTTTTTTATTCAGAGGTTTGTTCCTGTCATCTAAAGCTAAATTCATTCAGCTAAAGGTGGTGAGCCGACATTTTTTTTTAGTTCACTGCCTTTTTCTTTTGAAAGTTATCCTTGAGTTTGTTCTATGTACAGTACATGGATCTCACTGCCTTCCATTTGTAATGATTAATTGGTAACTGTTGTTAACTTTAGGAGTAATCAATCAAGGACGTTCCTTAAACTTTGCAATCCGAGTTTATACTAATAGTCCACTTAGTAAGTACAAACCCACTTTCTCCATCTGACTGGCATTTTCCAGCATTCCAAAATGTTTAGACGTTAAACTGGAACATCCAAAGAAAAAAAAAAAAAAGAAAAAACAAAACCACTGCCTGAGCCTCTGCCAGGAAAGGAGAGCACACGCCACAGTAATCTTCATTTTATACAGAGGAGGCAAAGGTTGGGAAAAAGACAAGCCAAGCAGGAGCAGACACTCTCTCTGTGGCCATATTAAGAGATGAAGCGAAAGAGGAAAATGAAAATAAATCAGCCTTAATTATATTTTTCCAGTGATTTTACTGGGCAAATATCTGCACTCGTTTTTCTCTGGTGGGTAACGCTCACCAACTCAGCTGTGCTCTGAGTTTTCAACTTTTAAAGAGGCTCTATTGGACTATACCTTAGCAAGAAAGAGAAAATAAATACACAGCTGAACGTCTGATTACGTAAATAATAAAAAGTCTTGGGGACACGCTGGTATAGTTGTAATCACTGATGAAGTGGCTTGATGTGGCCTGATGCAATGCAGAGTTACTGTTACCAGCCCATAGCTGATATTTTCCAATAACAGTACGTCCCAAAGTGTTTTATTCCTATTTCACCACAGCAGTAACAGGACAAACTGCATTTGTGTATGGTTATCCCTTAGAATAGAGGGAAACAGGAGAGTTGAACTCCTCTTAGTTCGTAGTTTTTGTTTTATATATAGAGAATAATTCTTACCTTAGAAGTGTTGACACATTCCCAGTGGTAATTGAGCATGGTTTGACTTTCCAAGTCCAGGTTGGGATCATAGGACTGGTTTGCACTCAGTTGTAGGTCCTGCGTTTTGGACCACACTCGATACGTTCCACCCTCGATGATAGGCACCAACTTGGCGGACATCACTGAAAGCTGAAGACAGGCAGCCTTTTTCAGAGGAATTCCCTTGTAAGACAGGGAAAAGATCAGCGTGTAGTTTTTGGCAGGAAGTGTCATCTTGGGTATCGACAATTGCAGCCTCCGGACATCCACTTCTGCAGGAAGATGGACTTTAGATGGTGGTGTCAAATGGTTTTCAATTTCCTGGCAGTGAGAAGCCGAGAAGATCTCCCAGAGATATTCAGCACCATAGCGAACACAGCCTTTGAGATCCACCTTTGCATCGACTGACGCTGGTTTGGAACGCCAGATAGCCAACCGTGGAGCTTGAACCACCTGGACTTCTGGTTCGCTGCACTCTAGCACACGTATGTTTACCTCAAACAAAGCAGTAACCCAGCTAACCAGGTTGCTGATGTTGACTTTAGCAATGTAATGGCCAGGTAAAGGATATACATGACTGACAACAGATGTATCGGAAAGGAACTCAAGGCTTCCATCCCCAAAGTTCCATTTGTATCTGAGAGAACTGGACTGTGGGGAAACTCGTGCTTGAAATATGACCGTCTTGTTAATAAAGGTGTCCTGAGGTTGAGCCTCTAAGATGGCTGATTTAAGGATATTCTGGACAAGCACATTCTTGGTCTCATTTTGAATGTTAAGCGCATTAAAGGCACTCACGCTGATGGTCAGAAATCCTGGCTCCTCAGGTACGTATGTGGCCTTTGAATCAAACATAGTTGTTTTGGCTCCATGATGAAGATCAAAGGTCCATAGGAATGTCACAGGGTTGCCGGTCTGTATGTGAGCCTCAAACATCCTGGGCACACCCACAGGTATGGCTTCTTCACAGCAGTCCAGGATGGTAAGTTTGGTGATGGGTTCCAGGACGCAGATATGCAGGTTCCTCCGTTCTGAGCTTATTTGATTCCAGGCGGTCAGATTGACATAGTAGTTGTCTACTCTGCTGAACTGGTGTATGTAGGTAAGGTTGGGGTAGACGGTTGCATCACCGCTGATGCTCAAGGTGTAACTAACCGAGGTACCAGATGCGACAGAGATGGTGAACTCCACATTCTCACCAACTGCAACATGCTTCTTGCTGGCCTTGAACTCAAGCCCCTGAATTCTGTCTTGCACAGTAAAGTCACGAGCTAGCACCTCACTACTGATGTCATTTGAGACATTCAAAGTGACCACAAAGGTTCCAGGGTATGAAAATATGTAGTATGTGGACTGCTGACTTGATTTTGCATGGTTTGGCAAGAGCCACATCCATGAGAGGTTGGATCCAGTTTGGACATGGCCAGATAAAGACACATTGACCCCAGAGGCTATAAAGTTCTGCTCTGTGACATTGGTTGTGGTGAAGCTAACCCCAGAAACTGGTTCTTGGATACTGATCTGTACTGAAGCCATCTCCTTGCTAACCCGGTTTGAAACCTCCACACTTACTGACTTCAGCCCTGGACTGTCAAATGCATGCCAGATGGAAGGCATATGAAATTGCAACGGATCAGCATCTATCCACCATCTATACTGCAGATCACTGCCTGTATTCACAGACACAGTCATGTTGGTGATGGTGTTGACAGCTGTAGGGTTTGGTGAAACTTCCAGAACCAGTCTTCCAACAGGATCAAGAAACTCAATGGTGCGGTTAACAGCTAGCTGGCCAAGCAAATTGATAGCCTTCAGGAAGACTTCGCAGGGTCCAGGTGTGGAATAATTCAGTTCAATGTTCTTGCCAGTGAGATTGAGGGGAACAGTAGTTTCGGATTCCCTCAGAACGTTCCAGCTGAAAGACATGTTAGTGCCATCTTTTAGAACAGCCTGCAAGTGCAGGATGCGATTGGTGGCAAAACAGCAGCTTTCCCCAAGTTCATCAGACACTATCTGTAAGCCTTCCAGCTCCCGTTGTACAAATATGTAAATGCTAGCCTGAGCACTACTGATGTCATTTTCAGCAGTTACGATTACATTGAACATCCCAACAGAGCGAAACGTGTAGAACATAGGGTGCGTGCCTGGAATGGAGGTACAGCGGTCACAAAGGATCCATGAGTAATGCACATCATCTCCTTGGTCAAGATGGGTCTCAAAGTGGACTGTTGCATTCAAAGGAACATTGATAAGGTTGGCATTAACTGAAAGTCCTTGAATGGGGGCTAAAACTGTAACAGGAATCTGGCTTTTATTTTCACTCACATCATTCTTACCCGTAACACAGATGTCAAAGATCCCTGAGGAATTGTAGGCATGCGTCACGTTGTACCCCGTAAGAACTGTCCCATCTCCAAAGTCCCAACTGTAGGCGATGTTATCTGAATCAGAATATGACATGAATGTGTAGTCCTGCCTCAAAGCTAGGTTGTTACCCTTTGTTCCATTGTGCTGTATCAACAGATATCCTACAGGTTTCTGCACTTCAACCTGCGCTGTGCTTATGCTGTATGAAATATTGTTAAGGACTGTAACAGTAATTAAATATGAGCCTGGGCTTTGGTAAGTAAAACGCATCCTGTCACCACCTGTAATAGGACTTTTTGACTCCGCGATCCCAAAATCCCACAAGTAGGTGTAGTCAAACTCCGGAAGGGCAGTTACAGTAAACACGCTTTCCTCTCCAAGTCTGATGAATCTGCTGGAGGGTTCAAGAGTCAGATTGGAAACTTGAGGTTGGACGCAGATCCAGTTGAAAAAGTTGGCTTTGTTCACACTACTGGACATGAGGAGAGAAAGATGGTAAGTCCCACTACTTTGGTAAGAGTGTGTTATATTGGGGGTTCCATATTGAGTTTTATTGGCAGTCCCATCCCCGAAACTCCACATATATTGATGGGAAGAGGCATTTCCTGATACAAGAGCATGAAAGTTGATATCTGTTTTTTCCTGAACACATCCAACAGGCTCCAACCACAACACCTGCAGCACAAACACCTGAACATGTATGGATTCCCATTTTGCGCTGACGGCATTAGTTGCAGTTACGTTGACTGTGTAGTTTCCGTCTTTGCTGTAAGTGTATTCTACCCATGGGTCTTCACGCATGAACACAGTCCCATCGCCCATGGAAAAACCCCAGGTGATATTGTTGCCTGCTTCGCGAGTTGCCACAACGAATGCAGGGGTGTTGAGCTCTGTGGGAGTGGATGCCCTCACCTTCAAACCAATAATTTCTTCATATACCATTATTACTTTACAGCTATCTTTCTTACTAATAGTGTTGTTAACATTCACACAGACTGCGTAGGTACCACTTTGTGCATAGGTATGATGGACCCTGCGTTCACGGCCTTGCTGAAGGCTAGAGTTGTCACCAAAATCCCACGTGTAGATGATCCCATAGGCGGATGGTAAAGGATGAGCCTCAAATTCAGCAGGCTTTTCAGCTTGCAAAAGCTCTGGGTCACTGTAGATCTCTACTGATTTTAAAATGCTGAAGACATACACATCAAGCTTGTGGGTTCTGTTCTCATAGCGGTTGGAGACAGACACCCTTAGATTATATTCTCCTGCAAAAAAAAAAAAGATGATTGACACATTGCTGATGCCTGCAATACAAAACAAGCAGATGATTTTGGAATATGCTTAGTCAGATTATCTATTCCATTTCATTTCTTTCCATACCCGGTTGATTGTATGTGTATTTGACTTCGTGCTGAAGGACAATCCGTTTTTCTGAAGGGTCAGGGTTCTGATGTGGGGCAACGTAAGGTGGTTTAAAGTGATTCTCCATTTTATCCACATCATTGAACAACCACCTGTGAGACATCAGAAACAACCAGCACACATATAAGATATAGAAGAACAGTTCACAGTTCAGTCAGTTCACAAAAGAATAAAGGTAAGGCTTGGATTAGAGAAGTCAAACATAAAGCCTGGTTGAAAAACAAAAAGCAGGAAGAGGATGAGAATGATCCTGCTCTTGGTGTCTTGTAGAACTTTAAACAATTAAGGTCGAAGTAAATCCTTTTTTATAACCAAAGATCTGAACTCTACTGCTGAGATCTGAACTCTCTCTCTCAGAGTTTGCCAGTGGGGAAACAGTGAGGAGCCAGACAGAAAGATGAAAAAGAAATGAAGCTACAGAACACGTCAGGAAAAGAAGAACATGTTTGCACTCACAGATGTGTCTCAAAGTATTGAAAGAGAGAATGAAAAACCAGGACAAGACAATAGAAAGTTTGAAAGATGTACTATAGGTGTCAGAGTGACAGAACTGCTCCTACATGTACCTCGCATGCATTAAAGGTTTCTTAAGTTTGTAATTTGACCATATGGTTACAGAACTAACAGGAAAGTGGCGTCCACCGAAATGTCGACCGCTACCGAGGCAGACAGGGTCAGCTGTTCACCCTGAGTCACAATCTCCGGGACGCCCCGGACGGTGATCTCGCTCATGGGACTCATTCTGTCCACGGTCACATTGAAATCCTCTGTTAGGTTGCTCACATGGTTGGTAGCCGTTACCTAAAAAGATAAGAAAAGTTTAGCTAAACCTCACAGACAAAAAATCTTTCTGAAACGGAAGATCAGTAAATATTATGAAATCGCTCTAAAATAAAAACGTAAATATTTAATGTGCCGGTTGAAAACTGTCCTTCAAAATGTCATTAATGTTATTAGTCAGGCATTTGCTCACCGTCAGTTTATAGACAGCAGCGTTCTGGTAGATGATGTTGAGTACGGTGTTGTAATAGGTGAAGTACGGCTTATCGTCCACTGTCCACCGGAATGAGGGGTCAGTTCCTCCTTCTACTGATGCTGTGTAACTCTAAAAGAGAAGAAAATAATACAAGACAAGAACAAAGAGATCATTTTATGCCACGCAATGCCGAGAGCGAACAAATGATTATGAGACACGAACCTCACCGCCAATATGAAATGTCATAATGAGAAAAGTAATGATTACAAAAGAAGAATGGAAAAAGAAAGAGCACTAAGCATCTGAGCCAAAGATCAAGATAAAAGAGATGAAGAAAAAACTATGAGCAATCTTTTTCACTGATTGCTTTTTTCACTGAAGAAGTTTTGATGAGATTCACAGTATGCTTACCACTACAGTTTCCATCAAGACCCTGTGGGCAGGATGGGGCTGAATCTGTAGGCCTCGCAATGGCTCTTCCACCCTCGTCTGAATCTCCAGATCAGCCTCGGTTACCTCACTTCGGGCATGCAGGACCACCTTGGTTTGCCCTGGTGTGGAGCCCAGTTCAAGGTCCAGCCAAGCAAACAGGGTATCATTGTTTGACTTCACTGTCTTGCATTCAGCCACTTTGGACTCCAGTTCCTGTGGGCAAAATCTTTGGAAAGGGACCGTTTTGTTGCTTCCTTGCCACCCAATTAGAGCACTGTGTTCTGAATGAACCTTGACCAGGACTGATGTATGATTAGGAAGGAAGTACACTGTTCCGTTATGATTGGTTGGATAGACCAAGGTGACACTCAGTGGTGGGATGACGTGGATTGAACAGGAGGCAGTGACTGGGAAGTCGGGATCGTCCGATGTCACTTCCAGGCTGTAGTCACCCACTTGGGGTAGGCCAGATTTGAGAAAGGGACCTCGCAGTTTGGTTTCATTTTGCCCAACATACAGCACCCTAATCAGGCACATAAACTCATTCACCCACTTTCCGTCTCCAATCAACTCCAGGGTTTCATTAGAGTCCAGCCAGTCAGACCGATTCTGGACCAGAATGCTCTGTTTCCATGGTGAAGTGGGATCAGGAGAGCATTCAAGTAGGCCAGAAGGCCCGGCATCATGCTGAAGGGCGATGAAGTCACCGGGCACAACTAAGAGGTCTTCAATTTCCTCCTGGACCTGAGGAAAAACCACACTTATACAAGGGCAGTGCTATCAAAGAATGTAAGTAGTGGTACAAAGTAGTAGTACAATGTTTTTTTTGAAGACCACTCACCAGTGTGTGTGTGGAGGCCCCAGGTGGAAGGGTGAACAAGACCTCTCCCACCAGACTGTAGTGCGGGCGCAGGGTGCCAGGGGGCAAGGGCTCCACCCCAGAGCAATTTGGGCATAACCCTGGCTGGCACGGGCGACTCAGAGGCAGGCAGGAAGCCACATATGGACACCACTGATGCCACACAGGGCATGGTGGAGCTTGAGATGGAGCTGAGGAAGTAGTGGTGGAAGTGGTGTCATTGGGCCAGGCTTCCAGGGAACGGCACATAGCAATGGGGCTGCAGAGAGCACTGCAGCCTAGAAAAAAAAAATCAAGGGTAGAAATGGGAGGTTGATTATAATGTGTCTATAACGTTTCATTGATCAAGGTTTGCCTATTTATTTATTTCTATACCTCCATGAAACATCTTGTCCTTCTGGTTATCCATTAATCCTTACATAGGGATGTTATCAGTTTGCAAAGCTCACTGGTTTGGGCCATTACCATATGGAATGAAGAAACTGGACTAATCCAGTATAAACTGAAATGGTTATACAACTGCTTTGGAGTGAAATTCTCATACATGCATCACTTAAGTACATGATTCATTTATTTACTTGTTGTACTGTAAGTATTTTCCAAGCTGTTCAAACAAAAATTAAGCCGTCACTCAGGGGTGCTTAGACGGGCACTTTGGAGAAGAGGTTTAATCTGGAGAACAGCGTCTAGACTCTTTCCAATAAGGTATGATTCATCATTGTGCTTTGATTTACAGGTGAAATTACAGTAATTACTTGATTCTGACTGGTTAAAAGCTTTCACGTCTTTCCTAAAATTGTAATTGCCAGTCGGAAAAACAACATTTTCTAAATGCTTTGAAA
>JAOUQY010000029.1:13363590-13371090 GCA_028566355.1 Doras micropoeus
CAACATTTTTGAGACTGAAATTAAACACTTATTTATGGTTAAGATTCTTAAAATTCCAGTACTCTGTTGAATATAACAGAAAAATTCTGGAGTCCAGAATAATTCATCTAATTAATAGTAAAAGCTGATTTTAATTAACTGATTTAACTAGGTTTAGTAAATTCCTCAAATACAACAGCAATAACCAATTCATTATATTACATTATATTATATTATATTATATTATATGATATTATATGAAATTATATGAAATTATATTATATTATATTATATTATATTATATTATATTATATTATATTATATCATATCATATCATATTATGTACTTTCTGTTTATCGGAGCCAATAAGCGTCTTTAAACTCACAGCAGATTTGTCCAATCAGATTCACGTTCTCTTGACCAATCAGGAGTCTTGTCTCGTCCAAAACGCGGAAGTGGAGGAACTGTTTTTACACGAGGTTACTCCCGAAGCGCGAATAAATAAATAAAATCCGGCGAATGTTAAAAAGACACTAACATATAAAAAGTATAGAAATCTAACAAAATAGGCGCAGACAGGCACAAAATAGCCTTTTGTCTAGAAAGTAGGCTTGACGGTTTAACTGAACCTATCCGCTGCGTTTAAGAGCATGACGTGGAGTAAAGCACAGCTAGACTATATACATGTGTAAATGCCAAAAGTAGTAGATCATGACTTTATTTTTACTTTTATAAGTTTATAAACCTGTTGTAGCTTCTCCTGGTGCTGAAATGAGCAGTCCTCAGAGATGTTCAGCAGAACTGGAGGAGGATTGTAACAGGGCAAAGAGGGTGTGCTTCAGGGAACAACACCAGGACCTCACTGAAGAACCTAAAGCTGCCACTCTGGAGTGTTCCTCTGCCAGTATAGAGTCCAGAGATGCCTCTGATGAGGTTAATCAGACCACTGTAGGATCTTCAGCTGTCACTCTGGGGTCTACAGGTGACACTATAGAGGCCTTTGTTGCCACTGTGGAGTCTAAAGGTACAGTGATGGCGTTCTCTGTTGTAGCTGCCATTTTGGAGGATAAAAATGCCACTGTGGGGGTGGAAGGTGCCAGTATGGAGTCTTTTGTTGATAGTCTGCAGTCTCCAAATGCCACTTTGTCGTCTACAGATTCCACATTGGGGTCTGATAATGTGGCTTTGGAGTCTAATGATGCCACTTTGGAGTCTAATGATGCCACTTTGGGGTCATCCAATGCTACTGTGAAATCTGCTGGTGCTTGCGATAAGGCAGAAGGCAGCAATATTGAAGTGGTTAGTTAAGTTTTACTATAAGCTCAGCTGAGTTATGCTGTAACTGTTACATTCGAAAGCCATACTCTGCCTTTTCTCTTTAAAGCTGAGCCACTGACCGTGTTTGACTCCCTCTCCCTCCTCAGTCTGTGATCGTACCGGTGTATAACGGTGCTGAATGGCTGGACGAATGCCTTGAGGCTGTTTTAGATCAGGATTTCCAGGGAACTTTGGAGATCTCGGTGTTCGACGATGCCAGTACGGTACAGGCTTTATATTCATTTTTTAAACTTTGATTATTTTTAAGGAAAGTCATAACCACAAAAACCAGTAGTCTGTATATTATTAATCAAATCCCAGCGACTGAAAATCTGTCAAATCTGTCAGAGAATAAAACATGCTAAAATAGGCTACTAATATAAATTTAGCAACTACTTCCCAGTTAGAAATATGGACTGCACTCCTGGGAGAGAAATCTAGCCTGGTTATTTAATATCACGTGTGGGAGCATTTTTTAAATTAAGCTATTAAACCCCATGGTTTTTTTGGTGTGTTCGTTTAGATTTGTTAGTCTTTTACTCTTTCTACACTTCTGTCTTGCAGGATAACTCCAGAGCGATTGCTGAAAGCTGGAGAGAGCGACTGAGGATGAGAGGTGTTACCATGGTGATATCAGGCCATAACTCAGACAGACCAAGAGGAGGTGTGTGTGAAGAAGAAGATATAGTTAGTGTTAGATCTCCTTCAGGCATTCTGTTTAAGCTCTCCCTATGGGTCGTACTCCTCAGAAGCCTCTATATCACTGTCCTGGATGCTCCTGTGGTTCCAGGGGCCATCTTCTGCACAACTCCTAAAGAGGTGCAAAGAGAAGAAGAGAGATGTCAAGGTTGTGCAGCTATGTCTGCCCAGGAAGTCACACGCCACAACCAGTTGATCCAGTGCCTCTTTACACCCTGACAGTGAGGAGGAAGATGATGTTGCCGTGAGACTACCTCTGGGTCAGGGAGGGAGCCCAACTGCCCCTTGTTCCTTGGCTCCCCCACGTCCAGTTACCAAGGGTTGGGCGGGAGCAAAGTTTGATGTTCCCGAGTGTTACTGGAGGTACGAGTCACGAGACAGTGCTGCAGAGGTTGAACTCTTCTGGCTCCATGCAGGCCCACGTGTGAGGCCACCACAGGAGGGCCCCAGTGTATCACAGATAGACAGCTGGAGACCATGCGTCACATCTCACTGGGTTCTCCAAGCAGTGCAGTTTGGCTGCAGGCTTCAGTTTGCCACAGTTCAAAGAGATTGTACATTCCTGGGCACAGGGGACCTCAGCCAAGATACTTCAGGAGGAAAACTTCATTGCTGGAAAAGGGCACTGCTGATAATACTCCCAGAGCAAAGCCACTGCAGCTTGTACTCGAGGTATTTTCTAGCTCCCAAAGAAGAGACCTCAGATGCGTCATCCCACACTGCCTTTAAGAGCCCCGAACAAATACTTACAGGTACAAGTTCAGGATGCTCACGCAGTTTTGTAATCAGTCAACTTAAAGGATGCATATTTTCTCATAGACATGAATCCACCTCACAGGAAATACCTCCAGTTCACCTGTTTATGAGTGGCATAGGAATACCTTGTTCTTCCATGTAGCCTTTCTCTCAGTTCAGGAGTGTTTGTATAATGCCCAGAAGGTGCCAATGGAGGGTGGAAGAAACGGAGGGGGCAGTATCATCCTTTTCCCACTGGAGGCGTCCCATCTTTCCTCCGTTTAGTGTTGTGCAGACCAGGAAGGGTGTGACAGCGAATGCTTCTCTACATGGTTAGGAGTGATGGTGGACCTGTTGGCATTGGAGGAAACCCTCTGTTCTTTTCTCTCCACACCCGGAGCACACTGCTGGGAGTAGATGCATATCTGGGACGCTGAAGATGCCTTAGTGCCGAAAGGCATCTGTCTGTTGATGCAGTATGCTCCCAATAAACTGAGTAAAAAGAGCATGTGGTTCCTGCTTTTCCTTTTTGTCACAGAGATCACACTGATCTTTGGTCTGAACATTAACCGAAGCTCTGGACCTGCATCTGCATGCTGACGCCATTTTACCCAGCATTCTGCTGCTATATGAGTGGTTGATAGATAGATAGATAGATAGATAGACAACTGCCTGAATGAGCAGGCATTCCTATTAAAGTGGACAGCATGTGTACTTTTAGTACTTTAGCACTAACCCGTGTCTCTCTTTCTGTGCTCAGTTGGATTTGCCAAAAACCAAGCTGTGGCTCGGAGCTCTGGACGATACCTGTGCTTCCAGGATGCGGTGAGTGGTGTGTGTGTGTCTGGTTCTGTGTCGGTGTCTGTGTGTGAGGCCAGTATTAAATATCTGGGTGTTTTGTGCTGACACTTGGGGAAAAAGAAATGGTTTGAATCCTTGTGATGATATCTATCACAGATGTCCCACACACACACACACACACACACACACACACACACACACACACACACACATACACAAGATCATGAATAACACAATGTACCTGGAAAGGCACTGTTTCCCATATGCAGGAATGCAGTGTGTGTGTGTGTGTGTGTGTGTGTTCGTGTTCAGGTCAGCTTGACAAAGCCAGAGTTGTTGACACTTCAGCTCTGATTTGTTTGAAATTACGACAGAGACAAGATGGAGAAATTGTGTGAGGAGGGAGTAAAGGAGGGAGAGGGAGAGAGAGAGAGGGAGGGAGAGAGAGAGAGAGAGAGAGAGGGAGGGAGGGAGGTAGGTAGGGTAAAGACAGAAGAAGGAGACAGAGTTAGGGTGGTGTAAGTACAGGGTGAGACAGGCAGAAGATGAGAAATGGACAAAGATAGACAGAGAGATGCAAACAGATGTTTAAAGAGACAGAAAGGTTATAAAGAGAGCGAGGGGGGGGGGCAATGCAGAGAGACAGTCATACACAGACACATTTCTACACTCGCTGACCCCTGTGTCATGTCCCTGTCACCTGCCCCTTCATTCACTCACTGATTGTAGTCCATCTGTAAGTTTTGGCACCCCTTGTGAACTGGAACCTGTGAGAGACTGTGTGTGTGTGTGTACGGAGGTTCAGATTGGGTAAGACGGAGCTCACTGCTGCATCTGCTTCTCTTCACCCGGCTCTACATTCGCTCCAGCTATGACTCATACAGCGCTCCACACTGCCAGGCCCGGGATGGACAGAAGAGGAAAAGTCCCTCCAGGGAACCAAACAACAAAGTTTTCAGCATCAGATGTAAAGTGTTACTGGCCAGCACATGGATTAAAGCTTCTCCACCACGACACGACCATCAGGCACACACCTGAACCTCCATGAATCCAGTCAACCATCGTCACTCGGCTAGCTGCTTTACTGGCTGAACCGATTGCTGCCCTGTTGCACCGTGTCCACATATTTCACCAGCAGAGTCACCGAGCTTTTCTTTCCCCAGTGGTCTGACCTCCAGCTGGGCTTTGTCACAGTGAGAGTGTCGGAGATTCCTACCAGACATCATCCTGGCATTTTAACGTGACGCTTTTGCAGGACACTTTCTCGTCAGGGTCGAGGGGCGATCTGGATTGAGAACATTTTGTGAACAGTTCACTGCTAAACCGTCCAAACTACTCAAGCTCCAGAAACTCTTATTACAGCGTACACTCAGTGCTAAACCTGACCTCGATTTATCAGAGAACTTGCGACACAGCTAGGATCCTTAGGGAACTTTCATGAGGACTCATTTCACTCTTAGTTGGAACACAACATGGTGCTTTCATTTTTTAAAATCTAGAACAGTGCTTCTCAATCCTGCTCCTGGAACGTTTCTGCCCATAACTCGCCGTGTTCACCCTCAGGTTTGTGACCCCTCTGACCCCTGGGTTAGTGTAAGGGTCATGCTACTACCTTTACTTTTAAGCTCTTATCTTGGTCAGTATAAGGGCTAACTTTGCATGCTGGATCTCGTTTTGTTTTGTTTTTTGTTTTGCTTTTCAGAACCAGACTAACCTGGTTTTACATCATTGGATATGTTTATGCTTTCAGAATTTTTATATTAGGCTTCACAGCAAGGAAAGAAAGATTGCATTTTATGAAATTGGTATGTTCTCACATGCATGTCACTATAAGATGCTGGCGGTACAGATACAAGAACCTGCACCGTCTGGTGGGAACCTCAAACCAGATTACTGACAACACTGTCGCACAGAGAAACAAGTAGTATCATTGGAAAGGGTATCATCAATAGTATCATTGGAAAGTTCTGTGGAACTCTTTGAAGCAATGGAGTCTTCATGAGCAATTCAACTGAGAAACATGGATGTGATCATGGATCCACTGTGCGTCTGCCAACACTATTGCGTTGCACAGTCTAACGTTGCACAGTCCTCACGCTGATGTCTGTCGAGGCCCCAGCATTGAATCCCGATGTTACTTGAGGCAGTGTTGCACGCCTGTCACGTGAAACGACATCACACTGATCAGAACTGATAAGTTCGAGGTTTGCTTCTACCTCCAAAATGCTATGATCCATCTCACGAGCTCCAACTAGTAAAAAATCATGATTACTTGCCATTCTCATGGCAAGTGATGGACGCAATCAATGAGGTGCACAGGTGGCGCTGCTATGGATTATGAATTATGGATTATGGATTATGTATAGGTTGCTGTGCCAGTTTTTCTGGTACTTCAGTGTATTTTTTATTTTTTTTTTGAAAATGTAATTGGCCAGGTTAAAAAATGGTAGCTGACATGATATAGTAAGATATAGTGAGCTAATCAGGTGGTTAGTACAGGCACAATAATCCAGACTAAGGTAAATGAATGTGTTTATGGCCACAGCACATCACGTTTCCCCGTGTCTTCTGTAAGATATGTTACTTGACTCCGGATAGCATCTTTTGACTGGAGTCCAGTTCAGGTGATAAATGAACCTGTGAGCTCCAGTAGTATGGGTTCCCCGTGGTGCAGAGCTTTGGGTTCCTTGATGCAAGTCATTGTTTTGGTTTGGTGAATGAATTCTCTGAATGAATTTGTGTGCAGTGTATTCGGATATGCAGTTTGTTTTCACCGTTAGCTAAATGGTTCTCGTCATTGGGCAAACTATCGTTCATCTTTCAGCTGTTTGTCTCGGGGCCAAATCTGCCGATGAGGCAAGAATGTTTCAGTGTTACTGGGGCTGTTTTGAGCCCAAGCAGGAACCAGATGTCAGGGCAGGAATCGCTTTATGGACGTTTCTAATAGCGTGTGTATATTTTCATGAGATCATATGACGGTCTGTTTGGGTATGTGCGGGATCCGTGGTTGAAGATGGTCATTTATTGTTGAAGCAGTAACCATAACTGGATTCATTTTATATTTGGGTGTTTTTTATTCGGTTTGGTATTTATTAATAGCATGTAGAGTTTATAGTTCATATTTTGTTAATTTGTGTATGTATGTGTGAAAATGAGTCATAGAGCAGCTGACATGCAGCAGCAGATGGTGAAAGTACGGCTGCGTGCCTGTTTTGGCTGAGAATGGTTCATTTGTTGTTCTAAGTGTCTGGGCTTTAAGTGAACAAGCAAAAGTCATGACCTCTGACCTCTTTAACAGCTCTCAGACACAACACACGCTGCTGGGGTCTGAGGATCACTGTGACATCCAGTTGCAGTCTTACTCAGCATTCAGACCAAAACTGTGCCTCTGAAGTTCATGACATGGATGTGGAGGTAACAGAATGTTTTACAGAATGCACTCGGTGCTTAGAGCTCTGAGAACATGGTGGCTTCTCTGCTTTGAAACATTGATCAAACATACACACATGAGCTGTGTAATAGCGTGTAGCACTTAAATCATGTGTACAGGGCACTGAAAGCCAGGAGGCCACTGTAACTACACCTAGGGACCAGCATTAACAGGATATGTTTATGTTCTACAAAATTTCCCAAATCACGTGTACCACAACAGTGGGTGTGATGTAGAAGCAGGAATGATGGAGTGTCTTTGCAGAATAATTGTACTATAATATAACTATTATAGAGGTAGAGACTCTCTCACTGGGGCTGTAAGTTTCTGTATTTAAATTCAGTAGTAATTTCTTTTTAAATGAAAATTACAGGTGTAAATGTTAAATACGGGGTTAATGTTAAACCTCTGTTACACTGTATGTCCAGCTCTATTAGATTGATATAGCGTAAATGTGTTCAAGGCACGCCTGACTTTGTGTGTGTGTGTGTGTTTCAGGATGACGTCATGATGCCCCGAAGAGTGAGACTGCAGTATGA
>JAOUQY010000029.1:13700657-13715080 GCA_028566355.1 Doras micropoeus
GTGTGTGTGTGTGTGTGTGTGTGTGTGTTTGTGTTTGTGTGTGTGTGTGTGTGTGTGTGTGTGTGTGTGTGTGTGTGCTCTCAGCCCGAGTAATTCCTCCAGCAGTTACTGTACCGAGTCTAACGAGTGCCTGCAGTTTGAGTTGGTGTGCCAGACGGAGGAGTATGAAGTAAAGTGCTGCTCTGTTTCTCCTTTTCTTCTTATGGAGTGTTTTTCTGTCCCATGTAACTGTAAATGACTGCAGCTTGTAAAGTCAGGTCATAGTGTACATCACACTTTTCAGAAGCTCTCCTTAAGGCCTCAGTGAACAAACAAGGAGGAGTGTGTGTGTGTGTGTGTGTGTGTGTGTGTGTGTGTGTGTTTGTCTAGGTGCGACACTACTCTCCTACTCGGTGGGTGTCAACTGATGCCGAAGCTTATCTCATGGGTGTTGGTGCAGCAGTGGCCTTCAGACGCCTCTACCAGTACATCACCGGAACCAACCAAGCCGGTGTGTGTGTGTGTGTGTTCATACACACTAAGATTCAGAGATCATTAATCTGTTGTATCAGATGAGGTGGTATGTGTGTGTGTGTGTGTGTGTGTGTGCACGTGTGTGTGTGTGTGACAGGTATTCAGATGGAGATGACTGCCCCAGTTCTAGTTGAAGTACCAGAAGAGACTCACACATGGGAGCCGGCGCTCTACACATTGAGCTTCCTGCTCCCTTCAGTCTTCCAGCGTGATCGTCCTCCTGCCCCGATCAATGACAAGGTCAGAATCCTGACACGGGTAAAATAACCGATCAAGTGACAGAGTCTAAGCGAGGCCAGGTTTAACAAACAGTTCTGTTCACTCTGTAAATCATACATTCATTATTATTCAGATTAATACTGATTCATGTTTATTAGACACTTGCTAATATTCATGAATAGAACACTAATACAATTTAATGAACTTGGCTATGGAATATTTAAAGTTAATTAAGAATATGCAATGTGTATTTCTGGGCCTGTGGGTATTTACCTCCAAACCCCATTTCCAGAAAAGTTGGGACACTTCCTTAAAATGCAGTAAAAACTGAAATCTGTAATTTGTTAATTCTATTTGTTAAATATAAACACATTTAGAAATTGATGCTGTAACACTCAGTAAAAGGTGTTACAGAGGCAAAATCAGACTGTAAAGGTTCTACAGGAACACAGTTCTGGTTCTACAGTGATGAGTGTTCCTGGTACCAGGTGAGGTCATCAGGACTGAGTGTAAAGGAGCCTTTTGTCTTTGTATGTGTGTGTGTGTGTGTGTGTGTGTGTGTGTGTCAGCTGTATTTTACAGAGATGCCTGAGATGAATGTGTATGTGAGAAGTTACGGTGGATGGATGCTGTCAGTCTCATCTCGACTCCACACACACCTGCTAACCAAAGAGCTACAGAGAGTTAATGCTAACTACATCCACACACACCACTACGCTGTGGGTTATGACAGGTACACACACACACACACACACACACACACACACACACACACACACACACACACACACACACAGGGACATGTAGTTTTTGTGTGTGTCTTTGTGTGTGTGTGTGTGTGTGTGTGTGTGTGTGTGTGTGTGTGTGTGTAGTCCACTGAAACTCTTACACAGACACAATGAGGTGTGGTATGTGGTGAACGGTGAGCCGGTGTGCAACAGAACAATGTTCGAACCCACTCAGAACACCACTGCTAATACTGCTACTGCTATCACTGCTAATCCTCCTGCTACTAGCGATCCTACTGCTTCTGAATAACCAGGTAAACTCCCAGAATGCAAAACTACAGTCTTTAACTGTCCAAACTGGTACCAGCTTGAAACCATATACAGAAATATGCAGTCTACTTCTACTTCAGTGGAAACATTTGTTAGTTTGCCTTTCTGTCCACACTGCCCTCTAGTGGTCCTGGAAATATTGCATGCAAATATATAGTTTAAATCAACCTTTACACATGAACACACCCTCAGAGACTGAACCCTCCACACTGAGGTCTTGTAGGGTCTAATATACGTACATGGCAAATGAAACTGAAACCTGACCACTGCTCACTGTACAGCTGTGAGTCAGGCTCCTGGTGTCCCCATGAGACGGTGTATTATTTATCCCTGAGGGGTGCTTACAAGGCTTGTACACCACACAAGAACAGAAACACTTACAACTTTGACTGCAATCAAATATATCTCTAAGAATAATAGTACATTTTTTCCACATTAATTCTCTGTCTTTTACTTTCTTCCTCTCTTCTACTTTCTTCTTCTCAGCAGGCACCAGTTGTGTGGGTTTAGCAGATGCTCTGAGTGACCAAACCTCCAAAAGCAGACTCGATGTTATATTTCCACAAGAATCTTTTCTCGAGCATCCAGCTAACAGGGTGAAAACATCTTCTGCTTCAGCTCAGTCTTTTGGTTAACTTTTAGAAGGATTTGTTAATTCCATGCACAGGGTTCCTTGTGGGTTCTTTGGGTGCTTAAGAAGTTTTACTTCAAACCTTTTGCAAAAGAGAGGTCTGTTGTTGGGCTCTACTGTTTAGGATCCCCACAGTGAGGATCCCCACAGTGGGACAAACCAACAGACTCTTCAGGATGCTGAATGAAGCTTGGAGTAAAATGTTGAGACTGTGTTGCTCAGGGCTGTCCTTAAGTTCATGAGCTGCTGTATGGTTAGGAATCAGGACTGACAGGATCACATGTGGAATATGTGATCAGTTCAGAATGTGTAGAGATGTTTCCATCTGATGTAATTGACATATAATGCCATAGACCTCCATGCTGCAATCACTAATAAAACAGTATCACATCTGCTAATGGCTGCTCTAAGATATTTCATTTTATTTGTTTTCGTATGTTCAGGTTTTGCCTTCGAACATCTTGCTTGTGTATTGGCGGTCAATTGGTTTTCTGATTCTAATGAGTTATATATAATTATACAGAATATCCTATAATAATAATGATCCTATAATGAAAATCGCTGGTATAGACTTTCAGGCTAATACATTATCCATTAGCATTGCATTAAGGAAGTAGGGTTGAATTGAAGGCCTGAGAAGTGTATCCAGTTGAGAAGCTTCATCAAGTTCATGACAAAGTGAAATGGTTTGATTTATTTGAAAATGGAACATTGTACAATTTTCACAACATTGAGTGTTTCACAACTGCTAATAGGTATGTAGCATGTAAAGTGGAAGTACTAAGTGGCTACTGGACACACATTTACCAAGCTGACCTTTATAGCAGTAGCAATGAAAGAATATGGGGATCGCAATGCTCCAGCAAACTCCAGCTCTGTAACATACTCAAACACGTCTTTCTCCCATGTATATCATGAGAACTGTAGACAGTGGAGTTTTAGCTATTTGTTCATTTTGTAAGATTGAGAAATGTGGGAGCAACTCGAACCCTTGTCTTCTGTCCCTGCGGAGATCCTCTAACAGTGTTCCAGAAAAATACTAAAAACTAAACAATGTGTTTTCCTGTTTGATGGTACGTTCCCACAGGTTCATCAGAGGATAAATGAACAAACATCTTCAATTACTCAAGAGTTTCAACTCTTCCGATCTAACCAGGAGTTTAAAAAAACACCCAAATACAAGTATAAATACAGCTGCAACAAACATAAGAACATTTTAAACTCATAGTGCAGACTCAGATCAGTTTTTGTGACTTCTGATTTCCAGTTTCCTGTTTACAAACCTCTACAAGCTAATCAGCATGCAATCCATAATTACCAATTATTAAATATGTTTTAAAATAAATTGGCACCAAAATCCTAAAGTTTTTTGTCCAGTCAACAACTAGATTTAAGGCCAAATGTGAGTGTTAGGAGAGTACCAGCAGCAATGGTTTTCATCAGCCAAAACTCAGGGGCTCAAAATGCTCAGAACTAACCTGGCTCTTTATAAGTGCTGTGAGTGGAATGACTCGTGCTTTGTTCTTACCATTTGCATGCAGTTAGGGAAGATCTTTATTTTATAAGAAATATCGTAATGTTTTGTCTGTTCAGATGGTGAGAAAATGGTCTTTCCGCTTTATGGCTTGGACGACATTCAGGCAATACTTCAGCCAAATGATAGAGAATAAAAGCTCCAGTAGCCCAGATTCTGGTTCATTACTGTTCACAGTTCATTATTATCCACTAACATTATATATCGTCAGACAGATTGAGTACTCCATAACAATTCAATGGTAGAACCAGAACCGTCCATCCCAAGAGTATCCCAAGAGCAAGTAGTTTCCTTCTGTAAAGGCATCCTCTTCCTATTTAGGTGTGGCTGTTTTTTTGGGTGTGCTTTGTTTCTTGGTTTGCCATAAGTGGGCAGGAATAGTGAAGGCGTCCACGCTCATGCTTACAGTGCGAGACGGCAGTGTGCTAAACTGCTTCCTGTCAGAGTTGTACTTGTAAATGGCCTCTACTGAAGAGCAAGGAATCGCTCGTGGGCCGACGCCACACAGCCTCTGCATCTCTTCTGACTGGCCGTCCAAAGTGTAGATAGCACGGAACTGACAGTTGGAGTCACGAAGAAGGATGAGGAAATGGTTGGCTGAGCTTTTCTCCATTTCCTAGGAAACAGCAGGGAAGGGTCCGAGGGGAAAAAGAAGACAGGGAATATGATGAGCTACAGTATCAACGCTTGAGGTGCATATTTTGATTTGTCAAAGTTATAATGATCACATTAATCACTTGAAATTTGGTTTAATTCAACAATATCTCATTATTCACCAGAATTTTGTACTTGATCCAACACATTGTACATGCCTCTACACACAGTCTGATAAGCAGGGGTCATTCCTTTGTCAGTATGGAAATGAATTCTAAAGTGTAAGAGTCAGATCTGTGTGATGCACTGAAGATCCTTGCTGTACCTCAATAATCTTTTTCTTCGGACCCTCATTGACCTTTCCTGCGAGGCAGCAGCGTGAGAGCGCATTGTGGATGATGAACTTGTTGGATTTGAAACTTGGCTCTTTGAACAATTTGGGTCCTGAACACGCACAAACAAAGAAAAAAGAAGTATTTCAGTAAACGTAGGTTAGACATTTATCATTTTTATCTATTGACGATGATATAACTGAACAGTGGCTCAGGGGGTTCTGAGAAAAGCATCTGCAAATGATCAAAGCTCCTGATCCACAACCTGGTGGTCTGAATTGAAACTCTCTCTGGAAAAATGCCTGGAAGTCACGGTGCCATCCCTTTGATCAACTTTTATTCAGGTCCAGGTGCCATTCTGGTCACTCAGAAGGTATAAAATTATTGACTGTAGCCCAGCTGTTGTTTTGTATAAACTGTTGTCCCCTACTCTCCAATTCATAAATGGAGAAGGAGCACCACTGAGCAGATATTATCGCTCTGGATAAGAGCCTCTGCTAAATGCCATAAATGTAAATGTAAATTATATGATTGGACACTGCTGTGTTGAGAAACCACAAATTTTCCCTTACCAATAAGGAAGCAGCATCTAATAAGGTGGTTAGTTTTTTTCTTAATCAGATTTTAACTAGCCTGCAACACTATTTCAAAGTCTACTGGCTAGGTTAATAAAACTGACTACAATTGTCTGTAATTCAGGCGACAATTGTACGATTCCTCATGTTTAGTTGTTATTCATTCTTCCATGTTCCCTGTAAAAAAAAGTATTAAAATACTGTATATATACAACTAATCCGAGCGCTCACCAGTATATTCTGTCACTGACGCTGGAGAAGATGCATTAGAGCCATTTTCCCAATCCTTCTCTCCATTCTGATTGGACAGGAGGCCAGGTGACATCAATTTAGAGGTGGAGTCAGTGGTGCTGGGTTGAATAAAAAAGACAGATCATTTGAAAGTGATAGAACATGAAGGAGGGAGTTAATACTTCAGAGGAAGAGGATGAACCTGGTACCTGGTGGGTTTGTCTGGAGCCAGGGGGCCGTTGGGCTGGACAAGTTTCTGCGGTTCTGCTACAGAGCAAAAAAAAAACAAAGAAGAACCTTAAATGTGTCAGTTTAGAGGTAGCAATAGGGTCCATCTGGGTTCTTGGATGAAACCAGTTTTCAAAGAGTTTTCTAAACCTCTTTTCAAATGGCAACTCTCAGTCTGAAGAACGCATAATCGTTCCCCCAGCAACATCAGAGTGTTAGAATAGCTCTTACAGAACCAAGGATGGCTACACCCTCAACAGTAGCAACCTGTTTTTCCACAGATTCTGGAACCTGGACCACAGAAAACAACAGTATCTGGTGCAGAAGATAAAAAGGTTCATGGAACTATGACCCAGGAACTAAAAGAAACCCTGGATCTGCAGGTAGCAATGTCATAAAAATAAGGTTTTAATTTAATTTTATTTAGATCACTGAATGTTTTTTATCTTTGTGTGTGTACCTTTTTTCTCCTTGCGTGGTGAGTGTGTTTGTTGTTTCTTGTTGCTGCGTTGTGCCGGTTTCTGCTTCAGCACTCTTTCCAGGTCAGACATTATCTTCAGCTGCTGCCTTCGCTCGTACTCTGCCTTCGTAAACCCACCACGCCTTTGTGGTGTCCCAGGAGGTGTGGCCTGAGGTGTCCTAGGGGCCTGTGTAGTCTGGGGTGGCAGGGGAGGGGCATATGTAGTGGGCAGAGACTGGGAAAGAGGCGGAGTCATACAGGGGAGAAGACTGTCTGTAGAAGACAGATGGCTGCAGGACGAAGAGAAGAGGTTTAAAGAGTGTGTAGCATTTTGTGTGAGTGTGAGTGTGAGTGTGTGTGTGTGTATGTGTGTGTGTGTGTGTGTGTGTGTGTGTGTGTGTGTTTGTGTCACCTTGGGTTTTCTTGCTCCTGTCTCTCTCTCCGTTTCTTGATCTCGTCTGCTCGTCTCTGCTGTCGCTCTAGCAGCAATGCTCTCTTCAGAGCCATCTCCTCCTCTGACAGACCCTCCTCCTACATACACACACATTCTAAATTCTAAATCTAACATTTCTTCATTTGACATAATTCTTCTGTTTTTTCTTTCTTTCTTTGAACATTTAAAATATTTCTTTAATTCCTTCTAAAGCTCATTTTATCATTCTTTTATTTCTTTCTATGAATTATTATACTAGTCTTTTTATCTAATTCATATTTCTTTATTAATATCTTGTTTAAAGAAAGTGTAAAAGCATGCTAAAAACTTAAAATAAAAATCTTGATATTGGATTATGCCTTCTAGACAATCCTACACACACGTACCTTAAAGTAGAAGCTGACCCCTGCCCTGCTCTCGGTCTCTGTGTGGTCACTCATGGAGTCTGAGGAGAAGACATCGAGTTGCTCCTGATCTGTCTCTCCCTCCTCCTGCCTCTGAGAGGCACTAACGAGCACATCACTGAGAAATGAGCACTCAGAGGGTGCTCCAGAGCTACTGCCACCACAGATGCTCACAGCACACTCCACTGGAGGGTGAGGGATAAAAGCTTACTGAGTGAGCATGCATTGCCAAAATAACATTTTTCAAAATATACAATGCTAAAAGCACAGGTATGGATGTTTACCAGCTGGGGGTGGTGCAGTGTCAGTGGGATCCAGTTCCAGGGTGAACAGTGGAGTTTGATCATCACTCGACCCAGACTCAGATTCTGCACTTTCCTGAGCTGACTGCGGATGGAGTTGAGTTTCAGGCTCCTGGGGTGTGCGTGGACCTCCAATTCGAAGGGAAGAGTTGGTCTGCACCTGACACTGACTGGGAGAGCCACGGCGAAGGTGGGGTAGCGTGTCAACATTCTGGAGAGGTGAGAGGACACGGGTGAGGGGCTGGAAACCGAGGTCAGAGGGGCGGCTGGGGTGCTGACGTTTGGGGCTCTTAGGAGGAGGGGAATTATTATAAAGCTTACGAGTGGATGCTTTGGATGTTTTGGGTGATTTAAGGTCACTTGTGCAAGGTGACCCTGAGGGTGAAAGGTCACGGGTGGATTCACGTGAGAGACGAGGGGGCGTGGCTGAGATTTTTGGACTTGCTGGTATGACCCATGCTTTACTTGGAGATGAAGTTGTTTTAGATGGTATGGTCCTGGATGATGAAGGTGTAGACGTTTTCTTTTCCATCAGCTTCTGCTGCTGTTCTGTGAGACGCTGCATGTCCTTCTGTAGGGCCTGTAAGGCAGAGGTTAGCTTGGAAACTGCCTCATTGTATTCTACCAGTGGTGGCTCTTTCTCTGGCACCTTCTTTGGCTCCAATGAGAAGGTCACCTGCTTCTCCAATTTAGGCAGAGCTTTGATATCTTGTTCCACATCCTTCTGTTTAAGTTCCTCCTCTTTTTTCTTGTCTTTCTTCCTCTCCTCCTCCTTTTTCTCCTGCTCTTCTTCTTTCTGCAGCGCTTCTTCCATTTGAGTCAGCCTTTCATCTAGACTAAGTGAATCCCTCTCCGCCTTGACCCCATTTCCTCCTTCCCCTTGTTCCCGTTGCAGTTGGAGGAAGGCGCTCTTGCCAAGTCTCTGTCGGTGCTTGGTAAAGATCGCCTCAATCC
Organism: Doras micropoeus; assembly: GCA_028566355.1. NCBI lineage: Eukaryota > Metazoa > Chordata > Actinopteri > Siluriformes > Doradidae > Doras > Doras micropoeus. The sequence continues at coordinate 13,709,126 of JAOUQY010000029.1, forward strand.
TTCTCTTCTGTGCTTCAATGGCTTTACGTTTTTCCTCCAATTGTGCCCCTAGCTCCTGAGCCTCCTGTGTGCCAGCAGAGTTCATAATCCCTGGGCTTGAAAGTTCCTCTTCTCCCAGAACCCTGGGAGTCCCTGGAGACTCTGGAATCCTTTTCTTGCGCTCAGCAAAACTTGTCATTTGGCCTCCTCTTGGTCCATTGGTGGGTGTTCCAGGGTCTTCTGATGTGTCTGAATTTCTGGAACAACCTGTTGGCCTTCTGGCAATAATTCCATCTCCACAGATTGGTCTGTACATCATCCCAGAATGACATGGAGCAGAGCTGCTGAGTCTGGTCTTGTCCTTATCTGGGGAGTGAAGGAAAAAGCCTGCTGGTGCCCCTTCTGGACGCTGTCGTGGTTCATTCTGCACTGTGTGTATGACTTGCAATGCCTCCTCAATGGCAGGCAACTCCCCCAATGGAGCTTGACCAATCAGTTTAGTCAGATCCTCAGGAGGAGTATACAAAGCAGAGTTTGTTGCCATGGTGAGGCTGTCAGTGCTAGCTGAGCGGAACAGAGGATTGCCCATGACGACATCCACGTCACTGTCCAGAGGAAAAGGAATGCTAAAAGCCATAGCAGAGAGAGGACGACTAATTGAAAGAGATAGAGATAGAGAGAAGGATAGAATGACACATTTGAAACTTGCCCCCACACATTAAAGTATAATCTCAATAAGCTCAAACCACATAAGCATCACTTGCGTGCCTATTTAACACAAAAATAAGAGGCAGCATACCTGAGCTGTTTTTTATTCCAGCCCCGGCTCTCTGAACGCACCACAAAGCAAAGCAACAACCATTAAGAATTATATAAGCATGCAGAGCCACAAGGATTACAAATCTCTTTACCTTATTATGGAAAGTGCTCTGCCATCTTACCTATTCCTCCACCAGAGGATACAGGGGATGACAATGATAAAAGGGGTTGCTTAAGCAGGAATGGGGATCCACTGCCACAAAGCAACAAATAGCAAAATGCAAATTATTAGCTATATAAATGCGACACCAGTTCATACATTGAGACGTGTGGTTAATTTTGAGTTACCTGTTGCCATTGATAGGGCTGGTGCAGTCCTCTAAACCAGAGCCATCTAGAGAAGAAAAGAATTGCAAAAACTTTAGGGAGTGTTTATATCCTTGGCTTGTGTTAGTATTTGGCTTTTGGCCACAGTTATGTTGAGTCAGAATCTAAATACAATGATTTAGCAGGTTTAATGTTCTCAAGTGGTACAGCTGCATAAATTATTACAAGTCAAGAGGTCATGGGAGAGTGGTGGCTCTGTGGTTAAGGCTTACCATCCACCTTTGCCATGACCAATATTGACCATGGAAACATGCGGAACTTGATTTTTTACTTCATTTGTACACTTGCTACTTTAAATTATTATTTCATTGGCTTGTTTGGTGGACAGTCTCATTTAGTGGCCTTATGTAGGTACACTAAAATTCAGACCAGTGTATAATCTTTACAAATATTATAACAGAAGCATGCATGTACCTGTCAGGTCCAGTGTGTGCACTGGCTTGATGAAATCAGGTTTCTGCACCTCAAACACAGCCAGCAGCTCAGCCAGGAAGCACATGATATTTACCTAGGTGTCAAACATAATCTCAATCAGTAAGAAATAGCACCAAAAAAAGCAACAGACGGGGTCAGTTTTGTGGGAGTAGTATTCTTCCCATGTTTCTCACCCGTAATGCAGGTGGGGAATACAGTAGGTCCTCCAGCACTAGGGGGCAGCAGCCTTGCAGGTGGTCTTTGCAAAACTCTCTGATCAACTCCAGATTATATAAGCTGTCTGCTACTGACATGGTGTCCTTCAAACAAACCTCTGCAAAGAAAAATAACAAGCAAACACTGTATTGCAGGTATAAATCCCTGGGCTGTGGGAGGAAACTGGAACCCCCAGAAGAAACTCACACAGACAGAACATGCAAACTCCACACAGAAAGAACCCAGGCCACTCTCCGAGAATTGAACCCAGGCCCTTCTTCTAGCGGCGCTAAACACTGTACCACCCAATGACCTGGATGAGCACAGGGGGGTTACTATGATTATAGATGCAGCCATGCATGTGCAGAAGGTGGCTTTAGATGCCCTTTCTCCCCTCGACGGCTAGGTGCCCTTTTTTCACAATTAATAATATTTACACTGTACGATAAAATTGCCTGTCTAGCAGCTGTGTGAAGTTGTTAGTAGCCATGGGTTTGTTACATTATCTGTTTGTGCCTCCTCCTCCCTCTCTAAACAATGAACCCATTAGCCAATAGAAATTAAGAGCACCACCACCACCAGCTTGTGTGCGCCTATGGGTTTGAAGAAGCAGCAGTCAGTAACACTGTAAACAGGAAGGTAAGTAATTCCCCATAACTGCAAATTTAATTTGTGTTTCAAAGCAGTTGGGTCGTCTCTCATCGTTTTGGCTTGTTGCCACGTTATATTTAGTTCTGTAGTATTACACTTCATCAGGAACTCGTGCAGCAGCATAGTAGCCAGTCAGCACTATAGTGGGTCTGATTCTGAAGGTCACATTTAAGGTTAGTTAGTTCCTTAACATGTGTTTAGCCATAAAATTTGTTCCACATGATCCATATCCCCTCTCTAAATCTGAGCACCTGCCCCTCTAAAGGTCTCTGTATGGCCCTGGAAGCAGCTTGTAGTTACAAATCTACACACAGTATTCACTAGAGAGAGAGTAATAACAAATGAATGCCAAGATTTGACTGGACACTATGAGAAAAGTAGAGCAGTGTAATGAGGATGTATTTTCTTGAATTTCCCCCAGGGGATCAATAAAGCATCTATCTATCTCTATCTATCTATTAAAATCAGTTTTTGATACACATGCAGTGTGAAGATGTGTGAAAATATACAATATTTACATTTATGGTCATTTATGGCATCTTATCCAGAGCGACTTACAAGAGTGCTTAGTCATTAACTTGGAATATCCAAAGCTAAGGCTGGTAGACCTGAATTCAAGCTACTCTGAGCTGTGATACTGCTAGAATCCAGAGTATTCCTAAACTACATAAAACCAGTGAAGAACAAGACCTACACAATACAATAACTGCTGTAAGTGCAGTAAAAGCTTTGAGTTAGTGCTCATTCAATTGCTCTCGAAAGATATATGTATTAGTGTAAGTGTGCAGTGGCTGATACAGCTACAGCTGTTTGTGAGTGAGCTCTTACCCTCTAGGGGCAGAATCTCGGGGCAGTAGAAGTGTATGGTAGCAGCAATGGCACAGCCATTGGACAGATCTTTCACTCCGGACACTACTGAAAACGTGGGAGTCTGTTTAGACCGCACCTTGTCCTTTCTGTAGCGGATCTAGGTTTGGGGTGGAAGACAGAGAGAAGGACAGAAACACAAACAAGTGATACTTGGATAAGGGGGTTACTGGGGCGCTGAACCAGGCATCACCTGAGTGAATCAGTTCATTGAATCATTTCAGTGAATCAGATTCATTTTCACTCTGTTTGAACCTGATTTACTGGGTCCTCTTAAAGAGTTGCTCATGCAAATGGGCCACTCTTGTGTTTCTTTCAGAACAGTGAGTTAATGTCTCGGCTCAGTCCCAAAAGCTAGAATTTATGCATAGTAATATAATCATTTAAGAAATGTCACAAACATTTGAGTGTTTATATCACGAGATTCTTGGTGCATGGTGATTATTACTCATGCTGCATGTCAAGTTTGAGAGATGTAAGAGCATAGCTTCATACTTTAGTAGACAGCAAAGCACAGGCTTATGAGCCTTTTTACTTTCTTGTCAGTGGGAGAAGGCAATATAAAGCTTGTGGGGTAAAGAAGGATATGCTTATTAACATGAAAGCTAGTATGGTACTTGCATGTTTGGCACTGTCTGATGGATAGTACAAACCCCACTATCAGAAAAGCTGGGACAATTTCTTAAAATGCAATAAAACCTGAAATCTGTAATTTGTTATACATCTTCATGAGCAAAGTCAAACCTCCAATGGAAAATTCTGACTGAGCCATGTGTAAGTCCAAGTCTAGTTCTCTGAAACATACCGCCACGTATCTGATACATTTAATGCTTTTATGTCAGCCGTTTTCTTCTCCAGCGGCATGTGATGCTTTAATGGTTGTTGTTTAGAATTAAGCTAGCTTTTGGGACCCAGCCGTAACTGACCATGTGAGTCAATTGGACCTGTTCAGAAGAAAGGACTGTTTGCAATTGGAATCGCTCCTATGATGGAGAGTTTGCATTGGTTTTAGTGCAAGCTACTGTAAATTGAAGCTGTTTTTCCCTTACACACACACAGACATACAAACATACACAAATATACACATACATTAATACAGCATTACATTAACACACTCATAGAGTCACATCACATTAAAAGCAAAACAACACAATCTCTGAAGCCAGCTTACAGGATGTGTTTAATCCTTCACACCCACACACACACACACACACACACACACACACACACACTGCAGCAGCAAGACAGGGCCACAGCTACAGGGGTAAAAAGAAAAGCGATTGGATTTTGTGTGCTACCGTGAAGCACAAGCTCAGCAGCAGAATGACAGTGAGTGAGTCATAGCGATGGGCAGATCGTAAACAAGTGATTCATTTTAAATGACTCCTTTAATAAAACAAGTGAGTCATTTTAAACGATTTCTTTAAATGAGTGGCGTGAATCAGAAACAAGTGATTCATTAAAAACAACTCACTGTTTAAATGAATGGAACAAACGGATTTGCAAGTGACACATTAAAACAAGCACAAAAAGCATTTTAGTAATAATAATTAGATAATAATTATAATACAATTACAATTTTTATAGTAAAAAAATTGACAGAAGATATAAAGAGATTAATGACATGTTTACATAGATTTTAAAATGAATTTTGGCTGATATACACACTTTATCTGCTCGGTACTCAAATAAATCAGATTGCAATTAATTTATAGGCTGATTCACTTAAACGGGTTCAGAAGCATCGAATCACTAAATCAACTCTGATGCCCATCACTACTGTGAGTCAGTGAATGATGAGTACGGAAAAAGTGTCTTAGAAAACAGAAGTGTAGTCTTTCAGATTAAATCTACTAAAAAGAAAACTAGGAATTTAAAACGTGAAGAAAGCCAACGTAACTAAGATCACAGCACTTTCCCACTGAAAGCTGTAAAATGATAAAGGAAAATAAAGTAAATGGCTTTAAAATGGGCAGGAAACAAAATACCAACAAAATGAAATAATGAAGTAATCACAGAAGAGGATGAAAAAATGTGGCTATGGAAACTCATATGGACTAAAATGTGAAATTATTAGGAAGGAAAGAAGGAAATGTAGGGTTTTCTGTCCAATGAGGGACTGAAGCTGCCAATATAAAATAAGTAGAGCTGTCAAATCATTTGATTTTTAAATCGCCGTTAATCTCGGTTTTAATGCACAGTGAGATTTGCGGTGTACGTGCAGGTCGGCATCGTAGAGCCGGTGAAAATGTTGTTGCCGTTTATCACGGGTCTATTTTAAGAGAAACGACTGTTGAACGTTGCCTCTTTATTCACTCAACTTTAATATTAATATTAAAGATGATTAATTTTTTTTATTTAAAGGGAAATGCACAGGGTGTAGGGAGCGAGGGAACACGGGGATATCACTTCACCCGGAGCTCTGTTGTGTTGCTGCTACGTGATTGGCTGATTCGATTTTACCTCAGAGCCCCGCCCCCACAATGGAAGGGAAGGAGTGTGTGTGTGTGTGTGTGTTATGTGGATCCGTCGCCTTTGTCGTCTCCGTCGCTCATTAAACTGATGTAACGTACAAAAATACATAAACCCGAAAAGAGCTCCAGCTTCTCCGTTCTCCGTTGTTCCTTCAGTCTTTAGTAATGTTTATGATCTAAGGAGCTCGGAGATCCTCACACTGAACAC
>JAOUQY010000029.1:13724064-13734767 GCA_028566355.1 Doras micropoeus
GATGACTAACACAAACTGTGCAGCAACAGACGAGCTACTGTCTCTGACTTTACATCTACAGGGTGGAGCAATATGGTACATGTTTATTTGTAGCAAAACTACAACGTGCAGCGATATGGTAAGTGGAACTGAGAAAATGGACAATAAGTGTAGAGAAAAGGAGGTGGTCATAATGTTATGCCTGATCAGTGTGTCTGTGTGTGTGTACATGTAATGATTATGATTTATGTATATATTGTATGTATACTGATCAGCCATTAAAACATGCTGACTTGGAAAAATTGTATGGGTTCCCCTTGTGCTGCCAAAACAGCTCTGACCCTTTGAGGCATGGACTGCACAAGAGCTTTGAAGGTGTGCTGTGGTATCTGGCACCAGGTTGTTAGCAGGAGATCCTTTAAGTTGTGAGGTGGGGCCGCGATGGATCTCACTTGTTTGCCCATGCCCATCCCACTGTTGCTACGCAGCCCCATACACAGCAAACTGTGATACACTGTGTGTTCTGACTCTCTTCTATCAGAACCAGCAGTAACTCTGTGCTACAGGAGCTCTTCTGTGGGATCGGACCAGATGGGCTAGCCTTCACTCCCCATGCACATCAGTGAGCCTTGGGCACCCTTGATCTTGTCCCTAGTTCACTGGTTGTCCTTCCTTTGACCACTTTTGGTAGGTATTAACCACTGACTACTGTTTTGGAGATCCAGTCATCTAGCTATTACAATTTGGTCCTTGTCAAAGTCATTCAGATCCATACAGTTGCCCATTTTTCCTGCTTCCAACACATGAACTTTGAGAACTGACTGCTCACTTGCTTGTCAGGTGCAGCTTCTTTCAGGGGGTGTGTTTTGGGGGTGTCTCCTCTTCAGGAGGTGAAACTCTGCTCAGTTGGGTTAAGGTCTAGTGATTGACCTGGCCAGTCTAAAGCCTGCTTTTTTCCCCTCATTAAGTCCTTTGTTGTGTTTTGGGTCGTTGCCTTGCTGCATAATGCAAAGTTCCTCCCAATTAGACTGGATCCATTTCTCAGTAAATTATCAGACAATGTTTCTGTAGACTTCTGCATTCATTCTGCTGCCGAGTCCATACCAGAAGCAGCCATGCAAGTCCAAGCCATGACACTTCCACCACTATGGGCTTCACCTATGAACTTGTATGCTCTGGATCATGAGCAGATCCTTTCTTGCTCCACACTTTGGCAGAGGTTCATCTTGGTTCCAGAACATTCTTTGACTTGGTCCATGTCTGGTTGTTGGTACACCAGTGGTTTCTTTCTTTTTCAGTACACTCTGAATTATATTATATTGGCTATGTGCAATGGCTCTGATCAGTTTTACTTCTTTTCTCAGCTTCAGCATAGCTTTTGTCCCACAGACAGCTCTCTGGTCTTCATGTTGGTTTACCTTTTTAACAACAAATGTAGTCCAGGGCTCGCACCAAGAGTAAACATTCAGAGCTACTAAATTGTTTAGCACATCCAAATGTAAATATCAGGAAATGAAAGCTGAAATATTTAACCTCATATTTATGATCTCAAATTCAAATGTCTTCAGTGTATAGTAAAAACAAATAAAACTGGCCTTGCTGTTCCAATACTCAGATGGGACTGTACACACATGTACACAGTATTTGTATGTAACACAACATACTGTATACATGACTTATTTTACATTACAATCCACTATCTGGAAAAATTCACCACAGCCAATCTGAGTATTTTCTGGACTTGGTAACATTCAGGATTGTGACATTTGACGGACCAGGTGGATTTGCACAGCAGAAACACACACACACACCGTGTTTGAGTAATGCACTTTCAATTTTCCCCACATTCAAATCCAAACCTGAGCAAATTTTCTTGCAAATGATATGCTAAGTACAGAAATATCATTACTCAGACACAGTGATTGTTTTTAAAGCTTTTAATGTTGTATAACTTGACCCCACAAAGCAAAACACAAAACCTGTAATAAACAGACTTTGAGTAACACAGATCATCTTATAAGAAAATGTTTAATAAAGATTTTAAGATTGTGTGATTTAACAGAGAAAACCTAATCGTTTAAGATGTTTATATCACATTAATGGAAGGAGTCTCCAGTGTCAGTGCTATGTAACAGCTGTAACTAAGTTTTCTGATATCTACAGGACAGAGGAGTTTACGCTTCTTTGTGGGTTCTCTGATGTTTCACTGAATAAGATCTGCATTACTCAAATCCAAGCAATGACAAGCATTTTAGTTTCACTTCTGGTTTCACGCAGTGCAGAGGCCACATTACTCTTATGCTGATGTGTTTCTTTATAGTAGAAAGAGTAAAAATGTAACCATGTCTAATTCTGGTTAATTTTGTATTTTTTACAGAGTTGTATTTACATCAGCATAAAAGTGCTAACTTGCACACACACACACACACACACACACACACAGTTCCAATACTGTTTCCAAAGTGCCCTTGTCAACAAACTATTCCCCAGAAATACTCATATTTGTGCACAAATCTGCACAAAACTGCAGTTGCATTATCTAGCTAACTAACTGACTTGATAACTAACAATAATAAAAAAAACAAAAAGTTGTTTGTTAATCAAGCTTTTATCTGTCTAATCTGGTGACCAGCAGATTTGCAAACTCAAACTAACAGCTTCATCAGAAATGTAACTTCATACAGACTTTTTAACTAGCTGAAACAAGTTTACTCATTGCTGGAGTGCTATAGGTACTGGAGTCATAATTAGATATGTAGAAAGTTAATTCACTACCCAAGTAATTCAACAGCACCATTAGACACTGCAATCATTAGTTTATACATTTAAAACGTGCTAGACGATTTCCTAAAACAGACTTGTTTACTAGATGGAATACACAAAACTAGCAACTAATCATTGTAACCAATTAACAGTTTGTGCTTAAACTAGCAGGTCTGTAAACAAGCCAGTTAGCACTGTTAAAAGTAATGCAATTTCATCAGGAGAAATGAAATCAAAACACATTTTAGAAATGTTCCTGTCTGGACGAGGGCATGTTAAATCCAGCATTGGGACTGAGACACGGCAAAGCACCTCGAGACCGACGAGATCTCAGGGCGGTCTACCACCAACAAGCAGAGACAGACGGAAGCAGCTTGTTCCACTGAGTTTATTTCTGATTTTATAAAATACTCTGGGGTAGAAAATCCATTTGAGTACAAAAACAAAGCCAAAACCAGCAGTAAAACGATGTAGCATTAGTTAATGTTGGGGAGGGGGTTACTAACACACACACACACACACACACACACACACCAATAACTGAACACCTGTTCTTAATCTCACAGATGGTGATCAAATCACACAGAAAACAAAACCTGCTGATACAGAAAGTACAAAAGCAATATGCTGTGGTGTCTGTAATGACCTTTGACCTGTAGCACTGGTGTGTAAATTTGTGTGTATTTGTTCATATGTAGGGAGCCTGTTTACAATCAAACCTTACAGGACAGGAAATGATGTAACATAGCACAAATGTGTGTGCATGCACCAGATACAGTGGCCCATCAGAGACTCAATAATTCACCCCCAGTTTGCGTGCGACTCTGAATGTTTACATCCACACACGGAAGGAAGGAGGGACGTGTAAATATTTAAGGAATTAGTGTACACACATCTGAGTCATGCAGAGACCCTGCTGTAACAAACATTTTACACACTGGGGCTGAGGCATATCTGTTCAGCATAACCAGAGAATGGGGGATGGATGCTAAATGGATTCCAAACAGTGCTGTTCCAACATCATGCTATGGGCCGGTTAGCCGTACACACACACAGGCGAAACACCACACCAAACCTGGACTTATTATTATTACAGTTATTGAGGAGGAGTAATAAAGTTTAGATCTAAACTATTTTTCAGTTTCGGCTTTATGGGCAATAAACAAATCAGTGTGTGTACCTTTTTAAAGGACTATAAGACAAATTAGAGACAACAGTACAATGAACAATAAAAAAAAGTATAAATTGGATCATCAAAAATGACAAATTTCATTTAAGTCTGATTTTTGGCCACACACGAGGATGCAACGCACGTTAATTTACACGTTACCCACGAGTCCTCCAACTCTGGTGGCCTTCTCTGGATAGCAAAATGGCAAAATAAAGAAAAGGAAAAGGAGAATATTATAAAATTGTTTGTGATTATTTACAGAACTGTAGAATGAATGAAAAGTCCATGCATAGAGTGATAAATATGGAATATTTTATATTATATGGGGAAATAACTACTGCTGACACACACACACACACACATATATATATACATATGTCTAGTGGCTCATTAGCATTAAATTGTTCCGTCTCATTTTTAAAATCTCAAAAAGAAAAACTAGCAATGCCCTTTAATGTAGATAAACAAAGCACAGGGAAAGAACAATGCATTCTGGTCAGATTCTGGGGTCAGAGATTTGGGCAAAGACCAAATAACCAAATGAAACCCTAAACTCACTTCCTCATTAAAGAACCGTTTCCTCTGCACTTATCCCAGGTTCCCTTTTCATTCAGGCACTAGCATTCATGAGGAAAAATGATAACATTTTAAGATATTTAGCCTGCAGCTCAGCTAGGTGCCATAGTTAACACCACAGCACATTGCTAACACCAGTTTTAGCACCCGCTAGCACTGCACCAAAGCCTGCTCTGTGGTACTAAGCTAACAAGAAGATTCTGTCAAGTTTCCGTTTGTCTGAAGCACTGGTGTTTTCCACAACCAGTTCCCGTGACATGATGTCACAATGACTTTGACCCATTTTAAGTGACTTAACTGCTTTACAATTTATTAGACTTTACCCAAAGTCCCATGGGTTATTTGTGAAGGATTTGTGATTTGTGAAGATTTCCATATAATGAAGTGAAGGTGACTGAGGTCAGAGTGGCGCTACAGTGCTGATAAAATAATAAAAACAGCCAAAATAGCTATAACAGCTAAAATCTGTCCAGTTTTGCCACCATACGGGTAATGCAAGCATAATTTTTTTTTTAGCACCTACTAGCATTTTAGCTTGCTGGGGTCACAGGAAATCATGACAGGACTACAGCTAAAATATTAAAACTACTAGACAGTAGTTGAACAGGCTATATTTAGAGTAGCTAGCAGTTCCAGCAACTTTTGAAGGACCTTGCAGTTGCTGTTGTTTGGTGCATCAATAATATCTCAGAGCATCAGGCTCAAGGCACTTCAGGATCAGGATGTTATTTAGAAAGCTTCATTAGGCTAATACTAAATAAAAAAAAATAATAAAACAGCTATTGAAGCAACTGTTAGCTTTTCAGGTGTAGTTGGGAATGACGAATACAGCTTGCATGTTAAAATGGGTAAACCCTGGCTATGTTTATTGCATTCTCATAGAAAAGATGGTTTGTGTTTTAAAGGCAGTGTTGGTGTTTATTAAAGCGAACTACTTGGTGATGAGCACTTTGCACCCTTCAACGTCTTGCACTGGATTTGAGCTCAGCATGGTGCGTGATTTCTGATCCGTTGGAGTCGGTCAATACCTCTTGGTTGAGCGAGTTGAAGCGGACATCGGCATGCTGGCCTGTCTGCCCACGCCGAAAACACAGGCAGCACAGGATGCGCTTAAACGTCTGCCGCATGTCCTGGTCACGGTACGAATAGATGATGGGGTTCATCATTGAATTTATCTCGGCCAGGACCAAGCAGAACTTCTCCACTTTGAGCACACCGCAGTTACACTTCACACCATCCAGCAGCAGCAGCACCAGACCCGGAGTCCAGCACACCACAAAGCACCCTGAGACACAGACAAGCAGCAGAGCGTTCGATTAGCAACAAGGATTTACAGCATTAACATTTAACACAATCCCATATCCCACTGTGATCTTATTTCCATTATTGAGTTACAGTCTCTCCAGACCCCCGCCTAGAGAGACTATGACTTACTCAATAATGGACTATGACATTTTGCTTTAACCGTTTACAAATTACAGACTTTTTTATTCAAAAGTAATTGGACAATTGAGTGCTATGCTGTTCATGGGAACTCCTAGGGTATTATCACATCACCCTTATCCAGAAAAGAATAAACAGCATACATATTCTGTATTTTCATGAAATATCTTATATAATTCCTCTTTGTGCTGTTGTTTAAGTCACAGTGTACATTCAGCAGATTGATGCAGAGTCACTGGGGCAGAGTTTATCATTTTCAGATTACTGATAGTAAGGAGGAATTATCAGATTTGTGAGCATGGTGAAATAAGGTGGAAATGTACAAGAATTTCAGGTAGCAGGCGTTCTGTCGGGACATGCATCCAGGAGAGCACCAATTCTCACACAGACACACACACACAGACACAGACACACACACACAGACACACACACACAGTAAGAGAAGGAGTGCTGAGCAGTGCTAGGCTTGTACTGACTCGTTTATCTAGCCTTTTACCACTTTGCATTCTTTTGTGTGCGCATGCTTCAACGTAACTTGAATGTAAACACGTTCCAGGTGAATGAGCACCTTCTTGAATCCCTCTAATAAAGGCATGTATACAGAACACACACTCCACCACTACAATGTGCTAGGGGGATGAGAATAATAAAAAGAGATGGGGTTTTTTAAGCTACAAGAAAAGCCAAGTCACAACAGTTCCACAAACCTTCATACTGATTTAAACCGGTCTCCAGTTGGTCTGTGATTTAACCTGGTCTCTGATTGGTCTCCACTTGGTCCGAGATTTACACTAACTGGTCTCTAACTGGTAAAAGACTCTCTACTGGTGTCCTACTCAGTGCTTTGTCCTCTTCTCTCTCTGTACCCGCTCTCTCAGTGAGGTCATATCCTCATATGGGTTTTCATAACGCAACCATGCGGATGACATTCAACACATCCACTCCTCTCCTGACTCACACACTCATGTTTCTGCTCAGTTCTCAGCAGGTCTGGCAGATAAATGACAACTTGTTAGCACTATCAAAAATAAACTTTTGTTCAGCTCAGGTGACACATCCCCATGTCAGGATCTTGTGATCTCCCAGCATAACTTTCAGATCTCACCTTATGTCACTGCACGCAACCTTGAGGAAACCATGGACAATCAACTGTCCTTCTCTCACGCTGCTAAACTGACACTCTCATGCCTATTTCTCCTTTACAAAATCAAAAGGATTTGCCCATTTCTATCCACACAGGTGCCTATTCAGTCCCTTATGGTTTCAAGACTGGACTACTGCAACTTCCTCCGGGCAGGTATGCCCCTGTGCAAAATTCAAGCTCTGAAATTCCAGAATGCAGATGCATGACTTGTTTTCAACCTTCCCAAGTTCTCCCACACCACACCTTTGCTACACTCCCTCCACTGGCTTCTTGTAACTGCCTGCAATAGAGTTAAAACACTGATGCTTGCCTTCAAAGCCAAAAACGGATCAGTACCCACCTACCTTAAAGCAACCTTATCACCCCCACGCTCCCTCTGATCCTCTAGCACTGCTCGACTGGTCCCACCATCTCTCAGGGTACAAGGAAGACCTGCATCAAGACCCTTCTCTTTTCTGCCATCTAAATGACAACTAAAGACACGCCTATTCGTGAAGTATGTAAATTAGCACTTTTTTCATGCTTTTCTGTTTTAGAGTGATAGTACTTTTAAACTCTGACCTAATGAACCAGTATCAGGACATATTTCTTGTAGAGAAAGCACTTCTGTAAGTCACCCTGCAAATGGGTACCTGACAAATGCCAAAAATGTAAATGTTTCCCCTAACAAAAAGTGTTGCAAACAAAACCATATGAGGAAGCTAAGAACATGTGTGGTATCAAGCACAAGTTCCTTTGAATGTTTGCATGTTACCTAGAATGACAAAGACAGTCCTCATCAGGTTCTCCACAGTCTCTTTGTGTTTGGACTGCACAGTATGCTGACTCATGCGGTGGCTCTTGTGCCGGACATAGAGGAAGATGCGGGTATAGACCAGCACCATGACACTGAAGGACAGCAGGTTGAGCACAGCCCAGAACACCAGGTAGCTGCGGCTGTACATGGGCGCCATCTTGGAGCAGTTGTCTGTGTCGCACAGGCAGTTCCAGCCTATGCTAGGGATCAGACCCATGAGCACAGCAACTGACCAGATGCCCACAATCAGTAGGATCACCCGCCTGTTGGTCATCTTACTGTGGAGCTGCATGGTGAAGATGGTCTGGTGTCTCTCCAGAGCGATGGCCATCAGATTAATGACCGATGCCGTAAGACTTGTATCAATCAAACCCTGCAGGAAGATGCAAACATGGACCAGGGTTACATTTTAATATCACAATAATCCTTACCAGTTTTTTTTCTTAGATTTCTTTTGCAGCATAGTGGTCTGTGGTTGGTCAATTTTGTTTGCATGACTGACAAAATGATCAGACTATCCAAGAACAACAACAAAATTGTGAAGGAAGCTGAGTTAAAAACAACCCACCCACCAACGCAGAAAACTAGCCTATATCAGTAATGAGAAACAAAGCTGAATCATTTCTTCGGTTTGTGAAAGAACTGAGGTTAGCCAACTGAAGTTAGCTTCCTGGTTTGACGAGATCAAACACAGCAGTGCTTCTGATTAGTCTACAGACTCTGAAGACTAGATCATGATTAACACACTCTATTCATACCTGCTAAACTGATTAAAAGGCATCAAAGCCATCCTGCCAACTACACCAAACTGAGGATTTTGCTACAGCAGAGAAACAAGCAATGATGAGACAAAGCATCAACTCCTTCATGAGTACAAAACAGCATGGGACTGCTCAGACTGGTCTCTTCCTGGTCAGAGATTTAGACTGGTGTCTTGTTTGAACAATTAGACTGGTCTTGTATTGCTAAAGGATTTAGACTGGACTATTATTAAGATTTAGTCTTGTCTCTGATTCATGATTTGGATGGATGACAAGGTGGGAAGTGAACTCTTCAGGAAGTTACAACTTGGTGACCACTGTGGTGAATGGTGAGATCATGTGAGCATACCTGTCTGAGGAACCACTGGTACACGGTGAGTCTAGCGGTCCAGGGCCCAGTGTGGAACATCAGGTGCATATACGCAATCCCGGCGAACAGGTCAGCTGCCGCCAGGTTCCCCAGCAGGTAGTAGATAGGGTAATGGAAGCGCCTGTTCATAAAGATGGCTGACATGACCAGAATGTTAGTCGCAATGACGAAGATGCACACGATCAGTCCCAGACTCACCACGGCGTAATCCTTTGGACGCCAAACATCCGAGATAATCTTTCCTGACAAGTTGTAGTAATATGGAACTGGATAAATGGGGCATGTCGTTGAAGTGTTTACTGCTGCTGTGGTGAGAGCGGCCATGTTAGATTTCACTCACCCACAGGGCAGGATGTAAATGAAGTGAAGAGGGTGGTAATGTGTGTGATTGGGTGGGCGTGGGGTTGGTACACCAGTTAGGTGAATGGGATAATGGGTAATGGAGTGGTGAGAGGCATGGAGCTTCAGGTCACAGGGTTCTCCTTTGATAAAACCAAACAAAGCAGACACTCTTCTAGCCTGGAAAGGGAAATTAAAAATAACAACATTACTACATTTACTACAAAAATAACAACAAAAACTACATTTTTAACAGCAATATCTGGAGAATTAAATAACTGATTATAAAATCATTAAAATTGTATAATTTAATAAAAACCATGAAAGAGAAAGAGGAAAAAAAAGTCTGAATATTTAAATGAAATGATTAAATGGATTTATTTTAATAAAAAGATTAATTATTTACTTACTTAATTAATTACTTACAAAATGATAAAACTGCATAAGAATGAAAAAAAAATACAATTCTTATGTTTAAAAAACACAATAATAAATCTAACTGCATTAATCAATTAAACTGGAACCAAGTAAAGCTGTGCTTAATTTAAATAAATCCAGAATAATTTACTTAAACGTAGCCACAATCCTCAATGCTTATTGAAGAATTAAGGAACTGAGGTTTTTGTGATCGAAAAAGCTGGTCCCAGCCTGAGACCTTTGAGAATTGAGATCCAAAGACTGATGCAAGATGCACCCTGGCAGAGGCGGGGCTTGAACCCTGAAACTTTGGATTGACAGACAAATGACTTACCAATTAGAACTGTTCATGTCAACTGGACATTCACAGTGGAAATTAAAAGCCGAGTCATTTTTATTTTCCCTTACTGTCTCTCTCTCTCTCCCTCTCTCTCTCTCTCTGTCTCTCTCCACCTATATACAGTACTTAGTTTTTAGGTACAACTTTTGTTACTGATGTCATTTGAGTTCTGCATTATTGAGTCAGTACAAAAAGATTACTTTTCCATTAAAATGTTACTTTTCCAACAAAAAAATGAAATGTTATACAAAAATCTGTGTATGTCAGTAACAAAAGCAACACATTACATAACAGAGCACTTTTCAGACAAAAAACATAATGAAGATAAATGAAGATTTGCTGCAATAAAAAGCAGTAAGTGTGACAGTGAAAGTCTCCAGAAGAGCTGTGGCAGATTCTCCAAGACGTTAATTGTACAAGTTATAAACTTTGTACCTAAAAACAACAGGGGGGCTAAGACTTTTACACAGAACTGTAATCTCTCTATCTATTGTTCAATCTATCTCTGTGTCTGTATCAGTTCAGTGGTGTTTATAGGCAGTGATGTTACAAAGTCCTACTAATAAAGCAGTTAGCACATAATGCATAACAATCATTAAAACGC
>JAOUQY010000030.1:1438619-1450935 GCA_028566355.1 Doras micropoeus
TGGCCATGGAAGTGATTGGAACACCTGAATTCAATGATTTGGATGGGTGAGTGAATACTTTTGGCAATATAGTGCATTATTTTTTGAAGTTCTTGAACCTGTCTTCCCGAATCCTAAATATTCTTTCCCCATATCAGTATTTAAGATGATCTTTACAGATCAGATGATGTCACACATTGCAGAGCAGACAGCAAAATGGATTAATCAGTTCAGCAAAATGGATCATCCATTAACACCAACCTAGCATGAAATAGAAAAGTTTCAGTTTTCCACTCTCAGTGGGAATTTTTTGCTTTCCCTTCACTTGAAGACAGTAGAGGGACATTGTGTATTGCAGCCACGAACAGACAGTATCAATTAAGTTTTATTGTAATTACATGTTTGATTGCTTTGGTAACATTTACACTCCAAATTTAATTAGTTTTAAGTTTCTAAAGTAAAGCAGTATTTGTGGTGTGTTGTTCTCAATAGCTTCTTCTACCTTAAATGGTCATCTCAACTGGCAGGTACACATCTGTAAAACTAAAGGTTGAGCTTGAACGGCAACAATGAAATGTGACCCAATTAATAAGAATTGCCCAATCCAAAAGGTAATTTTATCATAAAAATAACTTTTTTGTAGAAGTATTTCATTGTGTGCCAGTTAAAGGGTTAATATAATTTAAAAATGTATGTGTCTTAGGGTTAGCTATGTTGAACATATAGTTGTTGATTTTATTTTATGTAAATGAAGGAAAAAGACTTTCTCCATTTACTGTGATAATACAAAAGTGCTGTGTCAGTAAAGAGTAAAGAGGCACGAATTCTAGGTAGTGTAAGTTACTGCTGGAGAATTCAGTACACCTGTGCAAGTCTTTCCATATTCATCCACGGAAGGCTCATCTCCTGTTTTATTACACTGTAAAAAAGTATTGTAAAAAAAAAACCTTTTTTTGACAGCAGGGGGCGCCAGAAAACGTATGTAAAAAAACAGTAATTATCTGTAGCATAAGCTGCAAATAAAAACTGTAAAATAAACAATAATTTTCTGGCAGCCGGGTCAAGCCACTTCTGAACCTGAGCCAACATAGAAAGCGTCTCAACTGGGCCAAGGAGAAGAAGGGCTGGACCGCTGGCCAATGGTCCAAGGTCCTCTTTTCTGATGAAAGTAAGTGTGCCTTTCATTCGGGAATCAACGTCCAAGGGTTTGGAGGAAGACGGGTGAGGAATAGAACCCAAACTGCTTGAGGTCCAGAGTGAAATATCCACAGTCAGTCATGATTTGGGGTGCAATGTCTGGTGCAGGTGTTGGTAAACTCTGCTTTCTTAAATACAAGGTCACCGCAACAGTCTACCAGAATGTTTTAGAGGACTTCATGATTCTTTCTACTATACACTTCTACTATTCTCCACTATACACTTATGTCTGCACCAGTCACAGAATACCTACGACACTTAGGGTTCGTATGCACTGAGAAAATTACCTAATCTGAAGAAAGACCTAAAAAATGTCCCTATACATGACTTTTTATGAACTACAATCATCTCCAGTTCCTGAGGTGTGAACACGAGAAAGGGGGCACAGTTCTAAGAACTATGGAAAAGTTCCTCCAGTGCATAAAGTTGATGTGTTGAAAACAGGAAAAATGGGCCACTGTAAGGATCTGGTTGACAAGGGCCAAATTGTGATGGTTAGACAACTCAATCAGAGCATCTCCAATAATGCAGGACTTGTGTAGTGTTCCTGGTATGTAGGAGTTAGAACCTACAAAAAGTGGTCCATGGGAGGACACCTGGTGACCCAGTGGCAGGGTCATGCCCAAGGCGCATTGATGTGCATGGGGAGTGAAGGCTAGCCTGTATGGTCTGAGCCAACCGAAGAGTTGAAAAACTTAATTCTGGTTATGATAGAAAGGTGTCAGAACACACATTGTATCACAGCTTGCTGCAAATGGGGCTGAGTGCCATGTTTTCTTTTACATCATGCAGACAACTGAGTGTGTGCGTGTTGCTTACCTGGGGAAAATGTGACACCAGTGTGATGCTCTGGGAAATGTCCTGCTGGGAAACCTTGGGTTCTGGCATTCATGGGAATGTTACTTTGACATGTACCACCTACCTAAATATTGCAGACCAAGTATTGTTGCACACCCCTTAATGGCAACAATATTCTCTGATTGCCTGTAGCCTTTTTCACCAGGATGATGCACCCTGCCACACTGCAAAAAAAATAGTTCAGTAATGGTTTAAGGAACATGACAAAGGGTTGGCCAAACTTGGCCTCTAAATTTCCCAGATCTTTATCTGATTGAGCATCAGTGGGATTCCGAGAAAGTTGTATTAGTTCATCTGGACACAAGGTTTAGTGTGGGGATATATCTCATCACTCATACAAGTGACTTCTTTAGTCTAAGCTTGTTGTAAACAACCCCAATCCCCATGAATTTCGGATGTTAATTTTTTTAATGATTGATAACTTTGATAACCGGGTCTTGCATAATACATGTAATATCTCTACCTGGGGTCATATTACGAGAATAAGCTGGGATATGTGAGGAAAAATCTTCTGGACAGTCATATGCACCTGCCCAATACCTCCCAGCAGGCAGACAGTTCTAGCCTGCTTTGAGCTATTCAGGATTTTGCACCAAAACTATTTTAGCACTTTTTGATTTTGGACAATTTCATGCTCCCAACTTTGTGGGAACAGTTTGGGGACGGCCCCTTCCTGTTCCAACATGACTGCGCACCAGTGTGCAAAGCAAGGTCCATAAAATCATGGATGAGGGAGTTTGGTGTGGAAGAACTTGACTGACCTGCAAAGAGTCCTGACCTCAACCGAATAGATCACCTTTGGGATGAATTAGAGTGGAGACTGCAAGCCAGGCCTTCTCAGCCAACATCAGTGTCTGACCTCACAAATGCACTTCTTGAAAATTTCCCATGAACACACTCCTAAACCTTGTGGAAAGCCTTGAAGCTTTTATAGCTGCAAGGGGTGGGCTGACATCATATTAAACCCTATGGATTAAGAACGGGATGTCACTCAAGTTCTGACAATATAGTGTATTTCCTTGTGTAATGACACTGTTGCCATCACATGGATACACAGGGCATTACACCTAAACCTGTAGCACATGCTTAGATAGCTCTAATATAACTGTGAAAAGTAATGCAAGGAAACAATAAATGAAACATTTTTTTAATGATTTATAAAACAGAGTTTAATAAATTGATTTATAGATTTTATTTTTATAATTAGAAGTTTATGTTAAAGTGGCAATTACCAATGAGGGACACTTGGAGAAGGCAGAGTGGCAAAAATATATAAAATGAAAATTTACATTACTATATTTGTTATTATATGCATTCATATGAATATGATTTAATATAGTAAACATAGAGTGATGCTTTTTTGTATACCATAGATTTAAAGAGCAATTATTTGAGTTACTGTATCTTCTTTGTTGGCTTGAAGAAATATGGCCATTTTCGTCTGTCCTCTCCTCCTCAAGGAATTTCCACCCACAGAAATCTAGAGACTATTGTGTGTGAAAATCCTGGAAGATCAGCAGTTACAGAAATAATCAAACAAGTCCATTCAGCACCAACAACCATGCTACAGTTAAAGACACTTTGATCACATTTTTTGCCCCATTCTGATGGTTAATGGTGGCCTGTATCTTCATGATTTTATGGATTGCTGTGCTGGCACATGCTTGGCTGATTAAATAATTGCATGAATGTGTAGGTCTACTGGTGTTTCTAATATACTACTCAGTAAGTGTAAGTTAGTCATGCTGCTTATCTACAGTGGTGCCTGAAAGTTTATGAACCATCTACATTTCTGCATAAATTTGACCTTAAACTTTGTCAGATTGTCACACAAAATGTTGGACTTTTATATATTAATATTTAAATAATTAAATATTAGTCATTTATTTATTGAGGAAAATGACCCAATATTAGCAGATCATTTAAAGATGAAATTAGAGTCAGGTGTTTTCAATCAATGGGATGACAGGTGGGTGATCTGTTTTATTTAAAGAACAGGGATCTAGCAAAGTCTGATCTTTTCAACAAATGTTGGTGGAAGTGTATAATGGCACAAACAAAGGAGATTTCTGAGGACCTCAGAAGAAGAGTTGTTGATGCTGATCTCTAAAGAGTTTGGACTCAGTCCGACAGATTGTGTACAAATGGAGGGAATACAAGACCATTACACCCTCCCCAGGGACGGATAAGAGGAAAATAGAACTTATGTTTGGATAAAGGAAAACACTGCATTCCACCATAAAAACCTCATCCCATCAGTGAAACACAGTGGTGGTGGTGGTATCATGGTTTGGGCCTGTTTTGCTGCATCTGGGCCAGGATGGCTTGCCAGGATTGAAGGAACAATGAATTCAGAATTCTAAAGGAAAATATTAGGACATCTGTCTGTGAGATGAATTTTGACAAAATGTGGGTCATGCAGCGAGACAACGAACCTAAACACACAAGTTATTCTACCATGATGATTAAAGAAGTAGTTTTGGAATGGCCAAGTCAAAGTCCTGACCTTAATCCAATAGAAATGTTGTAGAAAATGACCTGAAATGAGCAGTTCATAGAGGAACCTCACCAAAATAAGAGTTGAAGCTGTTTTGTGAAGAGGAATGGACTAAAATTCCTCCAAGCCAACATGCAGGACTAATCAACAATTACTGTTAATGTTTAGTTGAAGTTATTGCTGCACAAGGGAGTCACACCAGATAGTAATTGCAAATCTTTATCTACTTTTAGGACTTGTGAAAATCTGCTGAAGTTTTAGGTCAGATTTATGCAGAAATATAGACAATTCCTAAGGGTTCACAAACTTTCAAGCACCACTGTAAAACTGTTAGAAGATTTTGCCTGAAAATGTCATTCAGTCTCTGAAGGTTTGCATTATTTACCATTAGCTACAATTTGATTTGCTGACTTTAAGCTAGTCCAACCTGGCAATAACAAAGCTGTTTCATGTAAAATGTAGCTAGTTGATGGACACCTGGCAAACATTATTCTAGAGTTCATGCATTCTAGGGAGGCACAGAGACATTTTATGTGAGTCTTTGCCTACTTAAGCATATGCAGTCCAGTGGCATATCCATATTCAGATGCAGACAGCTATAGCACTAACTACATTGTGTAACACAAGAAGGTTAGAGCTGATAAGACTACATTACATTCAATGTTTCTACATTGAAGAACTTTACTGGATGCTTTAAATGATGTTATACTGAGCCCATATACAAGTATACAATTTCAAGAATACTCATGTAACGCATAATAAATATAGTAATGAAGTACCATTACTTCATTACTACCCCAGGTTAGTAAATATGAATGGTCTTGTATGACATAGGTTTTGTGGCTTTTAGAAGTTATCACAGATGTCCACTTGGGGGCATCAGATCTTTGTGTACATCAATATCATTTTGAGAGTAGAAAAAAACCCTGCATAACCACAGTCCGTACTGCAAATCTAAAATGTTCAGCTATAGTTAGTATATGCTATACTAAAGGTACATATTCTGTCCTTTTTTGCACCAAATTACAAAAACTAATACCTAATCATATTTAGGTGTGGCTCTTTTGTTTTAAATTGGTTAGGAATACAGAAGAAAACAAGAGTCTATTTTCTCTTGAAAATGTTGAGGAAAAATCACCTGCCCCAATCAGCTGAAAAATGTCCTTTATATTTGACTGACTGTCCAAATGGACCTATGTTTGAGACAGGATGCAGCTGAACAGTTGAGAGTTAAGGGTCTTGCACAAATATCCAACCATGGTAGCTTGGCAGTGCTGTCATTTGAAGTCAAATGTTCTGTTAAAAAGTTAAACTTAAACAATTTAGATGGCATTATCATTGCAACCAGAAGATGCACTGGATAGATTTTGGAATTGAGCCAAACAGGGTCAAGGTCACAGCAAGGTTACATTTCTGAAATAGTTGTGCAGTATGCACAAATGCACAATAGTGGCTTCCTTCATGTTTGTAGTATATTTTAAGAATATTTCTAGCATACAAATTAGTAATATGATGAAGTAGAATTGTTGGTGGTAGTGTTTGACTTGTTTCATGGTTAACCTTTCATGTGCTATTGCTTGTCAAAATGATAGTACTTTGACTTTCATCATTATAACATTTGTGACAAATTGCGACATTTGCATATGCTGTCAGAACTAGAACTCCAAGGTTGTTTGGTTCACCTTTTGAGCTAGTTAAGCTTTGAACATCTTATAGCCATTGTTTGACATAACAGTTATATGATGATATCACTAATGCATTACTGGCTATCAATTCTGTAAAATCATTTGGTGAGGATAAACTATGAGAATAAATTGTAGATCAAATTTGCATTTGCTTCTCTGCATCTTGATCATGGATTTTTATGTTGGAATGTATTCATGATTGGATGATGGTGAAAATGTCACTTTGTGCTGCATTATGATTAACTAGTAATGGTCATACCTACTAATTATGATGCACCTGAAATTAACAAATTAACTCTTAACATGTGGTGTAGTGTTGACTTTTGGTTCAAGTTCAGATGATATACTTGTTTTTGAAGTTGCAATGTAAAAAGATTCCTACTATTAGCACACAGTTTAATAGATACCATAAACTATAAGCACATGCTTAGAGTAACTACTAGATCATTTGGCACAGGACATAAATCCATGTTTCTGCAGCTGTCAGATGCAGAACCAACAGGTATTAGCAACAGCTAGCTAGTATTATAATTAGTGTAGGATTTATTGTTGTTACAATGTTGCAAACATGATGGAATTATGAACCAGTACAAGAAGGCAAATGTATTTTTTTATTTCTTTCATTTTTTTTACTTTTAAAGAACATAAAACAGTATTGTGGGTTTTACCACATACACTATGTATTCACATAATACACCAAACAGCTACAAGGAGAGACCAAACAAAAGAAAACCTTTTTTTAAAAAAAAGAAAACAAAAACATACTGCATATTCAACATGTAACAATAGAACCAATAACAATCTTTAACTAATAGGAATGTAGCTGCCAGTTATTTGTTTTTTGTCATTATTTAATAAGTAAAACTGGGCATGATCATGATTTTGATGCTGAGTGCTGAGAAATGGGGACAAAAGCATTTGAGCTTGAGAGTGTTTGTGTGACACAGTAAGCAAGGAATGCCTGGGTATAATCAAGAGAATAGAAAAAAAAGGTTAACAGTCTGTTCTTCTCCATAGAATACATGTTTAATTTTTTTTAGCTGTATAATATCATTGAGTCTAAATATCTGCTTCAAGTACCATTTTCTGTTGTTTGGGATTAGGGTTAAAAAAGAGAATGAGAACTGCCAAAACATCCGAGTGCATGATCATCTTAGGCGTCTTTCAACATGACTAAGTGAGAAAAATTTGAATAAGCAGTCAGCACCATAGATGTTTCCTATACACTTAAACCAAGACAATGGCTCATATAAAGATTTTGAAAAGGACACAGCTTTTGCTATGCTCTGCATTTCTACAGTGACCTCTACAGGTAGCACCATGATTAAAAATTTAACTTCTGTCAAATATGAAATCAAGTGGCTTCAAGAAAACACAAACCTGAAACACAATGATCTAAAAAGAGTTTCGCACCTTAAGAAGAAATTACATTTATGAAACTTGCTAAGGTGTAAAATCACATGTCCTACTGAAAATCTGGTACAGTGCAAGACACATGCACAGCCTTTCACTTGAATAAGGGCTTTTAAATAGGAAATTAATTTCATATTCCTTTTATGCTCAGACCACATATCGGTGACCAGGGGTGGACAGGATTATATCATGTCACATGATGATATCCTGTGAAAACCTCCAATTGTGTGTTGCTGTAGGTTTTATTTTCAAGTCTGTCTGGGTCATGTGTTGAAAGAGGAAGCTGCTATAGGTGCTTGTTCAGAGGTATCGGTCTAAGTACAGTACTTATTAAAAAGAACAGCAGTATACTAAGTACAGAGGATACACAGCAGGGTCCAAAAGTGTCAGAGAAAGAGTACTGACCAGGACCAGCTTTCTTCTTCTAGTATTGAGGGCTTAACATGCTGACAACTAAAAATTAAAAGAATCATTCATGATTTATTCCTCACCAGTTAAATAATCTTACCTAAATATTTAATTATTTACATTTCTCTCCCAATAAAATTCCATTAAAAAAAATTAGGATTCAAGTTGTCAATATTCCATTATCATCATTTTCCTCCTTAAAATCAAGATTAAAAGTGCTTTTATAAAATCTTTTCTTCTATTTACAATTTGTTTAAAGTGAAACAAAACAATTACAGCAAGCACATTAACAATAATCATCATAGTCATTATAATGTAATAAATAATAATAAAAAAACAAAGTAGATAAGTATGTGGATGTAGGCCAAAGACCTACAGTCTCTAGAGCCTGTGTATTAGTAGCATGTTGTGACTGGGTACATCTCAACATGAGGTAAAGAGCTAAAGGACAGCTTCAAAAGCACCAGACTATCTGTGATCTGTAAGCACCAAGAAGCCTACTGCCTTTTGTAAACCACCTGCAGCCCTTCAGCTCTCCCCACATTTACACTATTAACAAATATGTTGAGCAGAAGCACCTAAATTCCAGGTGTTATGGGGAGATCATCTGTAAGGGCAAAAGCAGACAAAGAGGCATGGAAAGACTAGTGAGTAGCACCAATCCCATTGAATGGTCTCACTTTAACCGAAGCTTTAGCCTGTCAGCTAACTACCTCACATTTGGAGTAGAGTTCTACAACTCCAGCAGTTTACAGGTTAAAATAGCTCATTTGTGCTGCAGAGCACAAGTCCCAGTCTAGGTCATCTTTAGGGCTTTGTTAGGGAGGACCATACTACAGTAGCACCTCGGAGAGAGCATTGACTTACTGCTGTCTCATGGATAGGAACTAGATACTGCACCATGAAGAAATGAGTCAGCACCGTCTGGTTGATGATGAGGATGCCTCAGGCAATGACATCTAAGGTCAGCTGGTTGTTTAACTGGACCTTTTCTGCTTTTAAAGAGCACCTTGGTCCATTGCCATCTGCCATGATGATGAGGGCAAATGACAGCTAAGACAGAAATAAGCACCATTGGATCAGGAAAAAAGCTCAGTATTTATGAGTGGCACTAAATAGAAAGGCCAGCATTGGTGCCACGGTTTCTGTCACTTGTTTTGGTCATACACGCTGTGACTGTAGAATGGACCTAGCCCACTTACAAACATTGTCCTTCTCCAAAGTGTCTTGCGTAGGTTGTAGACACTTGGCTCGCAGTGATGTAAAGGTGCTGTTTTATGAAGAGGCTGATGGGCAAAAACGCAAAAAAAAATGCAAAATTCATTCAACTTGCTCACACATTCATATTGAACAAGCAAGAGTGACGAGATTGTTCCTCTTCAGGAGGGGGGGAATCTTAAAACAATCATAATAATGACACTGAGGAAAAACAATACAATTAAAATAAAAAATAGTCATCTTCATCATATAATAACAATACCTGTAATAACATCAACAGTAACATTAGCAATCATAATATTGATAATAGAAATAATATTAGAATCATTAAATTCACTTAGGGAGGGTAAACTATGGAATCCCTTCCATTTTGGAGAGAACAAGAGCACCATAGGCAGCATGTTCATTTGGGGAACTCCCAAACTGCCACCAAAACATGAGGTAAAAAAAAAATTAATTAGAAAATGGGTCTCTTAATCCACCATCTCTCTGGTTGGTCTGGGAGAGGGGATACTGAGTAGGGAGAGGAACAGGGCCATAAAGTAAGATATATTTTTTTCCATCTTACAATTCCACTCCCTGCCTCATTCTTCCATTCCATTCTTACAGACATCACACGAAGCAACTGTAGGGCCCTGTGACCCGGGTGAAGGCGTAGGGTGAGACTGTGACCATGGTGGTGGTGTGCTGTGTGGGGGCCAGCCTTGTCACCCCATCCCGCTTGTTCTTGATTGGCTCGGAGGTGGAACTCATTACTCCATCAGCCCACTTGCGTTTCTTTGCATAAGCTTTGATGTCTTCCTGTGTAAGGCCCAGAAGAGCTGCCTCCTGTTGCCTCTGCCTTGCTTTTTCAGCCAGCAGCTTCATTTTGGCTTCCCACAATGCCAAACCATGACAGGGCTGATTCAGATTCTTATGCTGGTAGAACACCAGGGAGATGCGGGTCGGGTGACTGCGATCTGGCTTTTTCAAGGGTGTAGTGGCGTGTAGCTCCCGTCTGGCACATTCGATGAGAATGGTGCCATGTCCAGGAGCCACTGCTACTCCTCCAATGTTGGGGTCTAGGAAATTGTGCTCACTGTCTGACCACACCTCCTCCTCTTCAGCCTCTCGTTCACTTTCCACCTCACTATCCCAGCATGCCTGTCCATTGACCTTCTGCAGCGCATCTGGAAACAGACGACCTTCTGGAGCAGGGGATGGATTGCTTCCTGCTGCAGAGGCACCTCCAGATTTCCATGCCTTTTCCTGGAGATCCAGGGGAGTGGAGCCTTGGATCTCTGCTGCCTCAGCCAACATGTTGTCTGGGAAAGCCCCAACAGGTGTTCCTTGTCTAAGTCCCCCATGACCATAACTCAAGTATCCTGGTTGACCCCAAGCCTTGGGCTGTGGACTGGGGGCAGGGCTGCCCCAGTGTTGTGGGGCAGTTGGGTGAGGGGAAGGGACGGGAGATTGGCCTGCCTTAAGGGCTGGAGAGGGATCAGGGGAGGCTACTGAAGTACCAGTGTAGGAGCGCCATTGCTGCTGCTGTTGGGCATATTTTGAATGTTGAAGTTGGCTGTGGTGCTGCTGGTGGAGCCGATGATTTTCTGGAGTGAAGGGTGAATGAGTTTGTCCTGGTCTGAGATTTCCATCCCAGTCCTTGGATGATAAGCTGCCATTTGGTGTGCGCCCTGGCCAGGTTTCAGGTTGTGGGGTGACACTTCGGACTTTCCCATCAGTTCTGGTGTCATATAGAGGTACTTCCATGGGCTCCTGCTTGATGATTGGTGTGATACGGTGCATCTGATCTGGAGCTGCAGATTGAGCACGTTTAGGTGGAGCCTGAGACTCAGAAAGGTCAGACTGTTGTCGGTAGCTGTGGTTGGCCATGTTGACTCCTTGTTGGCAGTCGTGATCAGCATGGTTTGGTACCTGCCTGGCCTGAAGACTCTGGATATTGGGTTTCTGTTCTCCAGCTGTCTTTTGACAGGCCCCATTATGACCCACATAGCCCAAGACTTCAGGGGGCAAAAGTCCTTTCGGAGCATAGTTGTAGTAATTGTAGGGAATCCCTTGGAGGTTTGGATGGAAGCCATTGATGGGGCTTTGTGTAGAAGACTGGCTGTTGGAAGGCAGACTACCTATTGCATAGGGACCATGGTAGGAAGAGTAGGCACCTTTCATACTGTAGGGATCAGGACACATTTTGGCAGTCCCAAGGTGTGGGTAGCCATCGAAGGCTCCATTGAGAGCCTGAAAGTGGTCAGCCAGTTCTGTTTTGATGGTGGGCTTCACCTCTTGTGGAATTGCTGAAAAGAGGAAAATTATTAGCATAAACAATTAATTTCATAATGAGACACTAGATACTATTTTTATCAAAACAGATATAGGAATCTAAACTTCAAATTTTGGCGCATGATTATAATGAGTACATAGACTTTTGCACATAATGTACAAGGTTTGTTTACCATATTACTCTGGTAATTGGATAACTATGCATCATAGGATGTGAGGAACATCCAGCCAATTACTATTTATCTTCATATGCGACAGTCTCACCTTTATTGCCTTGCTGAGCAATGTCTTTCTTAATAGTCTTTTCGGGTGTTTCCGACAGCTGCTGTTTCTTGTTCTTTTTCTCAGATGCAGCTTTCTTGGCCTCTAGCCGCCGTTGCCGGCAGGACTTGGCAGGTTCTGGAAGCTTCCGGACCTCCCGGCGAAACTTGCTGAGCACCTGTATTGCGCCATTCTGCATCTTCCGGCGCTGGTTTTCTTCACTGCCAAACTCATCAGTCAAAGATATCTTATAAAGCGGAAGCACATGAAGCTGTTCATCCTCTGGGATTATACCTACTGCCCGATTGTCCTCTTTTGTAAGAGTGCAAACCTGAAAACAAGAAAAGTTTATTAACAGTTATTCCAGTCAACAACAGTTACACAGTTATTTAATTAATATTGTAATAAAATATACAACCCCAATTCCAGTGAAGTTGGGACATTGTGTAAAACATAAATAATAACAGAATACGATGATTTGCAAATCCTTTTCAACCCATATTCAATTGAATACACTACAAAG
>JAOUQY010000030.1:1458729-1471737 GCA_028566355.1 Doras micropoeus
GCCCCACCCGGGGATCGAACCCGGGGCCTTCTTGCTGTGAGGCGACGGTGCTACCCACCGAGCCACCGTGTCGCCCCAGCAGGAGAATATCTGTGGGTGAAATGTTGTTTCTGGTACTATAAGAATAATTTAGCATCTGCACTGCTGAACTATAAACCCATTAGCATAGAGAGTGTGAGCTGCCTGTGTGTGAGCTAATACATAGTGCAAACCTGCTGCTTTATAGCCTTTGGCTAATGAGGACAGGTTGCCTCTCAGTGAATTGTCCGTTGCTACTTCTGACCGATGATGGATTATGTATGATTCCAGTTCCTAAAGATTTGCTGTTTACAGTTACATCAATTAGACACTGGTGTGCTGGTACTGGTGTACAAGATTTCAGAATTACCCATTTTGCAATAGGACATCCTTGGGAGCTCTTGCCTTCTCTTCCTGTGTACACTACCTTCTCTATACGGACAGCCTCACCTTTCTCTCCATACCTGCAGTGGCAAACACAAAGAAGCAGGTTTATTTTCATTTGTACCATTTAATAGTTAGCTTCTAGAACGAGGCTGTTGATCAGGAACTGAAAGAGACAGTTGTTATAAATTATGGCATTATTTCAGACAATTAAGCAAAGTATATTGATGGTGACCTAAAAAAAACAGCATTTAGATTGCCAACTTGTCTAGTTTCCCTCTAGATGGAGCACTTTACCTTTTTTGTAGTTTTGTGGGGGTTGTGTATAAACACTTAGTTCCATATTTAAACACACCATTGCAGAATAAGTTGTTTAGAATTTCTTTATGAATTGTTTTGCCTGTTACTTACCTCAAAAACAAAGGACTTTATTCTTGGAGCAAAAGCTTCAATGATGAATATGTTTTGAACTAAAGCTACACATATATACTAAGAAAAATACAAAGTTGTTTTTCAGAGCTCTCTGGTCCTAAGAACTGTTCACAATATTCACTTTAGTATAAAAACACCAGAACTGCATTACATAGATGAGGATTTTCCATCTCTTTCTATCTCTGGAGGATTTCTCCATCATGTGTGTGCACATGATTATATGTGAGCCTAATTTTGTGACAAGAGCATATAGTACATACATGTATTACACATGTGCACCTATGCATGCATTATATATTAACAGGAGATACTAAGCACTTGCAGTTATGGCATTATACTCAATATGGAGTCACTGCAGATCAGCTCTACCTCCCAACAATCTTTTGAGCATAATGACGGTGTCAATGAGGTTTAACACACACACCCACCATGGATTCATCTACAATCACACACTTCAGCAAAGAAGGATCAAGCTCCATGGGGTGGCCCTAGCTGGGTCAGAGGTCACTTCAGGATTAACTTAGGGTGAGAAATTTTGAGTTCTTGTGCCAACCCCCCACTCCCAACTCCTTTTCCACTTAGTAGTTTGGCCTTTTGGGGTAGTGTGTTTCAGCTCTGTATTAAGATTATTGAAATACACCCGCACTGACTGTCACTCACTCTTCTTGTTTTACTAAATAAATGGCTTAATTCCTCCTATGCTCTCTCTCGCTCTCTCTCTCTCTCTCTCTCTCTCTCTCTTCTGGTTCTACTGATGGTGATTATTTCCTCTTTACTCCTATTGCATTATGGGTCATGGATTCCCTAGGGATGGGATCACAGAGAAGCTGCAGAAGGGAGGAAGGGAGGGCAACAGAGAGCAGGCGGAGGAAGTGAGGACAAGAAATGAAGCAGAGTAAATACAAATGGAGAGGAGAGATTTTTATCCACAGCTGTGCAAGAGTCTTGTGCCAGGATCTTCTAGCTACAACTCTTATAATGCTCAGTGAAAAACAGGCACAAGGGGAACTTCTAAAGCAAATTATACAAGCCAGGAACAGCTTTTCCCTGTGTAAAGTCAAATTTGAAAGTTGAGCTTCCAATCATGCCTTTGTCTTTGAGTGTTTGCACTTTTTCTATACAGCTTTCATTATTAACAAGGTTTCTTGGTTGGCATTAGGTTTTGCCTCAATAAATGCCAGTGTCTAAGAACAAAAAAAGCTAGTAGGATAGGAACTAAAATAACATTAGCTCTCAAGTAAGAGTTTTGTTGAATCCCGTCCATCAATTACAAACCAAATACAGACACAAACACAATTTAGATAATGCAGTAAATCAGTTAAATTTTAAAAAAGATTAGCAAAATGTCAAATGCATTTATTGAAATTAAAGTGAATGTCCCACAGGAATTGCATATGTAGGTTACACTCTAGATCAGGTGCTAAATATTTATTAAACTTTTTTTTAATCTAGCATAAGAGCAGAGCTCTTAATATCTTTTCTCAGCATCAATTTCATGGATATGACACTATACATAATACATAAACATTAATGCCCGCTCAATCCCTCAGATCATGTTCACCCACTGATGGAGACAAAAGGGGGCACTAGGAAGGGCATATCAGTGTTACTGGGGCTAGACTAGAGTTTCTCACCTGTCCTCCATAAGCTCTCTTACTGAAGCCACAGTTGGCCCTGATCCCAAATGATTGTAGTATGGGCCTTCATCTTTCTCTATGATGTGCTCTAGGGAAATAGAGATAGTTGGAGAGAGTGAGTGAAAAGGACCACTAAAAACAATTTACCTTCAAGAGGATTCTTTTGGTCTTCATTCACACATATACACACTTTATACCTCTAAATTCAGGCAACTGTATTTTAGCAGAGGAGAACAAAAAGAAAAACAAACTAGATACACCCTAATGTCAAAGTAGCTTTGGGATGATATTAAAAAGACACTTTAATGTGGTGTTTGGCAGGGAGCACTCAAGGAGTGTGTATGTGTGTGTGTACATATGAGAGTGAACACTGGTCTGGAGCAGGGAGAATTTAAGGTCACATTCCACTTTGGGTGTTAGTAGTAACAGAGGTGGAGTCAGCTGGAGGAAGTGACATAGAGAAGTAAAAGACAAACCTGTAGGATAGATAGGTAGACAGACAGACAGAAATAGCTCTGAATATGAGCCATTGCCTTGTGTGTATAGGCATACTCTATCTGATTATACTGTTCTGATTCACTGTGCTTTTGGCAGTGGTGTGTGTGTAGAGTGGTTTAACCAGGGAGACTGGTTGCCTGGTGACCTTAGTTCCTGATGACAGCAATAAGCCAACAAGCATTCAGCTTTGGCTCATCTCACACATTCAGATTTTGTAACAGAATACATATATTTTGAAACACAGTAGGGTATGTTTAAAATAAGCAATCATACAGTCTTTCTTCCTTTAGAACCTATGTAGAAGAGAGCATGAGGAAACCATGTATAGTCATCTTCCTTTCACTGGTCTCTCTCTGTCTTAATGTCTAACCTGTGTACATTCCACATCACATGATATATGAGTACAGTTTCACATGATATATGAATACAGTTTCTTTATCTTTCCTGCCTGAATGATAATGAGAGACAGAACTTCTTGTAGAGCTCAGGACTGTCCAGACTGTCTGGTCTAATATGACACAATGGACCCCTTCTGTAAGGGCTATTGTTCCTGCTGCCTACCCCCAAAGAGAGGCTCTGCAGCCAGATCACTGAAAGATAAGAGAGGGACCCTAAAGTAGCATGCTTTCTCAGTCATGGACCAGCACTGCCTGGACAAATATGCAAAGGCAAAACTGATGCAGGACCTTGAAAGGGAAAGAATTATTTGCCTCTATCATAATAATCTAAACCTGCATGTTCACACACTCTCTATGGCAATAAATCAAGTTTAAGATCTGAATGATTTCATACTGCTAGGACTGGATAGTAATCATGGTAAAATATTTATGATAAAGATGTTTTCATTCAAAACTCAAGGAACTCATTTCTAGTATTCAGGTTTCAAGTACACTTTAGCAGATAATGAGGGCTTACAGAACTGTAATTAAGAATGGGACAGAACCATTACATGCAACAGCTGAGTCACCTAGAAACCCAAGATCAAGGATACTCACCCACACAGTCACAGATGGGGAAATCTGCTTGACCATCCTTTATAGGTGTGTCCAAAAGGCTCTTGGTTGGGGTATCTAAGTACCGTAGTGGAGATTCCAGAAAACCTTTTAGTGAAGGGGATAATGGAATACACTCTTTAGTGGGTGTATCTAGAGTCTCCTCTGCAGTGGAGAAATGGCCAGTTGTGGAAAGCACCGTTACACCACCTGATGTTTCAATCTTCATGCGTTTGTTTGGAGGAGAGCAGGTTGTGGTGAAGGGGTTTACAAGGATTTTGTGATGTTGCTGCTGCAGATAAGCCTCTGTTGCCAGAGCCAGTAGCTGATCTGAGGGCTTAACATCTACATCATACTCTTCACCTTCTTGTTTGATGGCAGAAAGCTGTTTGGTGGACATGGATGTCTCCTCACTCTCTCCCTCAGCCTGTTTCAAATTAGACTCTGGGTCATTTGTTGGGACAGGAATTTTGTTGAGTTTCTCTGTGGATGGTGACTGGGGTGTGCCTTGTCCTGAGTTAGAATTTGGGTGTGACTCAGTTACTACATAAGGAGCAACACCCTGCTCTGGACCATCTAATGCAGGTGCAGGTGTGTCCCCAAATTCTTCCTCAAACTGACGAATCAGCTCCTCAAATTTTGGATCCAAGGAATTGAGGCCACATAGAGGTGGATTGGGTTGAGATGCGCTTGTCTGACTTGTGGAAGTGCTGGGCAGGATACCCTCAGCTACAGTGGTTGGGTCTGAGCTAGACAGTCCATCTTGGGCAGGGAGCACAGAGACATTAATAGGGCTGGAAGCTAGGGGTGTGT
This sequence comes from Doras micropoeus, assembly GCA_028566355.1. Classification (NCBI taxonomy): domain Eukaryota; kingdom Metazoa; phylum Chordata; class Actinopteri; order Siluriformes; family Doradidae; genus Doras; species Doras micropoeus. Next base: position 1,463,504 of record JAOUQY010000030.1, read on the forward strand.
TTCCAGAGATGGGGGTACTACTGCTGTTCAAATTTGATTCCTGAGATTGGGCTGGAGCTGCTTGGCTCACTTCCACCTGAGAGGAGTTATATGGGGGTATACAGGGAGGAAGTGCAGCCTCCATGACAGGTAGAGGTGGTGTAATTTGGGATAGGGATGATATACTCGCTGACATGCTTGACTTTTGCATTGTGATCTGATTCTGTGGGAGAAAAAGAGGCTGAGAAGCCTTTTGCTTGGGCTTTTTAATGATAATTTGTTTAGGTTTAGGAAGAGGTGGGCCCAATGAACCAAACAGTCCACCAACAGGCTGCTTGAGGAGAGGCGAACTCTGTGTATTCTTTTTCTTCTTGGGTTCCCTAGGTTCCTGTTTGATGGTTAGAGCATTCTCTGGTGTAGTCTGTGGCCACCATTTGCGGAGAGTCTGGCATGTCATTGGTGATCTCAGATCGAAAGTTTGAGGGCCAGAAAAGAGGTTACGTTTATGATGAAGGTGCTGTTGCAGTGCTGCCTGAGTTGTGTACCTAATAGACTGAGAAATCTGCTGGCCTTGAAACTGCTGCTGACTATTCATCATCCTATACTGGCCCATTGCTACACCCATCTCACCTGGGTAGTCCCCATTGTTGAGCTCCTGTTTGATACGAGGCAGCACTGAGTGGTTTTCTTTCAGATTTTGAGGTGGGGCAGGAAACTTGAAGTTAGTATTAGTGTACTTTCCACTGCTGTCTCCTAGAAGCTGTTTCAGTTCAGACATTGGGTCTGCTTCACTGCTGCCATGAGATGGGTGTGGAGAATAAGCCTGAGTTTCAGAATTCAATATCCATGGATTCCTAGGAGAGCTTTTCTCACAGCTTGCACTAGTGCTCTGTTGCCACTGGTGGGGTGATGGACAAGGGGTAGATGGGTGTGAGGTTGAAAAGGGGGAGTTGGAGGACCTGTATTGTGAGGAGTGATGAGCAGGACCCTTTGGCTCAGGCCTGTGTTGCTCCCATGAAGTATTCTGTTGTGGGAAATGCCCAGAGGAGAAGGATTGGGGTATAGTGGAGGCAGAGGATGATGAAAGGGGCCCAGGTGATGAAGCAATCAATCGGGGCCCATCTTGGGTTTGAGAGTGATGCTGTGGTGAACCATGGTGGTTGGAGTTTCCAAATGGTGGCTCACCCATAGGCCCACCATTGCCAGATAGCTGGGTCAGTGCCTCAATGGCAATAGCTGTCTGTAGACTGACATTTCTTTCCTTAGCAATGGATAGCACACTGGGAGAACAGGGAATAGGTGGTAGGGGGGCATAAGGTCTTGGGACTGGAGGCTGATTTACAGGGTTCTGTGACTGTGATTCTGATCCACAAGAGGTGTTTGCACCATTGTGTTGAAGTTGTGGCTGAGACTGATAGTGTTGTTGCTCTGTCTGAGAAGCACCTGATAACTTGCAAAGACCCTTTTCCTGGCCATTGCCTGCCATTTTGATCTTCATTTCCAGCCATGCAAGGTAATCAGGACAGTCAGGTCCATCACAGTCACAGTTTGGTGGCTTGTGACCCTTACGGGCTTGATTTAAAGCCATCTGGAGGGTGCTCAGATCCTCTGAAGTGAAGTGTTGATCATCACCACTCCATGTTTTTTGCTTATCGCCATCTCTTCGATTAGCCATTTCCTGGTTGAATTTCTCATACAGCTGTGAATTAGGGTTATGAGAAGGTTGAGAAACACTACAGGGGGGCTTAGAATCTGTACTAGTTGAGAAGGCCACCAGAGTTCTAGCATTCTCCATGTCTACACTATTCCCCAAGCTACTTGTGCTCTGGTCACTCCAGTCTGCCTCCTGCTGCTGGGGGGTAGAGGCTCCTTTCGGATTCCCAGGCCCCCATCCCTGCATTTGGGGTAGACATGTTAATGTCTCCTGGTGCTGGTGGCTATGCTTTGCCAAATTTCCACCTTCAAGACCATTTGTTTCTTCTCCATGCAGACTCAGCCCATTGGACAGCTCCTGGTTCAACACACCTTTCTCCAGGCATCCATGGTCAATTTCCATCTGCCCACTTCTGCTGGGGCCATCCACTGAACCCACCACTGAAACAGTCTGCAAGAGATATAGAGATCAAAACATTAGAGAACTCAAACATGCTCATTGTTAGTATATAAACAGTTTTGAAATTCAGTGCTAATGTGATATTCAATATACTGAACCTTTGCCCTAATGCTATGAACTTGTACACAATATAATTAACTAACTTCAACCATCACCAGATTTCCAAACAACTTCTAGATGGCCAAGCTTAGTGTTGCAAATTGTGAATGTCTACACCATTCCTGATCTCACCCTGAGGCTCTCTCCAACAGCAATAATATGCAATAGATCTTGTGTATCTCCTTACACACAGATCCTGATGTATCTTTATAAGAAAGAAATCCAAGAATTAAAGGTATTTTACAGTAATATCTGCTGTTGTCCACTGTGATAGTGTAACAATACCATACAGAAAAAAAAATATTCACTTCATTTGTGTATCAGATTCTGTGTTTCTTTTTTTTGTATCAGCAGTGTTCATAGTAGTGGGTCAGGGTAAGATGTTGGATGTTATACTTGACTTGAAATAATACTGCAAAATGCCCCAAACAGCAAATAGAATCCCCTTTAGCCCTTTACATATCCTTTTAGATTTTGTAGCACAGTCCATAACACATCCAACTTAGTTGTACAGGTGCAGTAGGGGATTGTGAGAAATGTTTTGTTGATTATGTGGATGCATGTTGTTTTTTTACTTCACAAATGAGGATCTTGTGGCTATGCTCTGACAGTTTCAAAACGTTTGGTGAGAAGTTTCTTAGCTTACACATCTTGGACCACATTTAATACCATCAACTGTAAGCAAGAATATCTCAATGTTACTATGTCCACAATCAGTTAAAATTAAATTTAGAAAAGATTATCTTATTAATCGTCCAAATTATCTATGGTAATTCCACATTTATACCTGTTTAGCATGTAGAGATTTTTATTACAGAAACTGTTGACTGTCTCTATATACTAAAAAGAATTCTGTCCTTTGAAATATTCTGCCACAGTACAAGAAGAATCAATTAGACAATGATTATAAGAATGCAGACTCTGCTGACTATATTGATATATAGGACACATTTAATGTACATTTCGTTCCCCATCTATGAATGGTGTCTACTCAGGTTCCCACAGGGGCATGTGACCACTGTGATGCCACTGTCTGTGTAAATGAATTTGTGTGGAGAAGAATTTGAGACAGAAAGCATGATTTTAGGCCCGAAACCCCACTGGTCACGGGTTCATGATACTTTTGAAACAGCCAAACCATACTTCTCTTATGACAGTTATTCCTCTTTTTAGCAAAGCAATGAAATTAATTGCACCATCAGCAAATAAGAATAATTAATAGCTGCCGTCAATGTACCACTCCTTTCCATTCACATCCATAAGAACAGACCTGCACATATACACAGCCCCTGCTAAAAGCGAAGAATTGTTCTTTGGTGCAGTTCTTCCACTCTGACACTGTTAGAGTGCTGCCAAAATATTAACATGCCCAACCAGAATGGGCTGCCTGACTAGTTTAATCTGACACACGTGTTTGTGTAACATAGAGAGCCCTTTAAATATAATGTGCCAGAGACAAGCTCTGGCATACAGCCATATCATTGGTCTCTATGTACACACCTATATACGTGCGTGTGTAAACGTATACCAGATGCCCAGAGAAGATGACAGCACAAAGCAGAAAAGAGACCGGCCTGGAAGGGGGAGTACAGGGGGGGGGGCCTGAGCACAGACAGCTGCACACATAGCCACACGGATAAACACACACAAGCAAACGCAAAAACATAACCCCCTGGCTAGGCCATCACAACAGCAACAAAAAAAGTACTTACATTGCATGTGTATGTTCCCTGATATAGCAGACAGAGACAATGGACGGTGGAGTGGACAGCTGGTAGTGAAGCTTTTTTCCTTTCTCGTTCTCCCGTTTCCCTCTCTGTCTCTGTGCGGCATACACACGCAAGTGCAGACACGCACACACCCGTACACACACCTCCCCCACACACGCTTGTTCTTTCAGTCTCTCTCCCTCCAGCCACCAGTGCTGCTGCAATCGTTCTCTCTCCTTTTCCTTCTCACATTATGTCTCTCTGCTCCTCTTGTCCCTTTCTCTATATTCTCTTTTTCTCGTTCACGGTCTGCTTCTTCTTAAACCCCTCCTCTCTCTTTATCTCTCTCTTTCTGTTACTCTATCGCTGTGCTCTCCCTCCCTCTCTTCTCCCTCCCTCTCTCTCTCCCTCCTATTCCCCCTCCCTCGTCTTTTCAGCTTGCGCAGTGCAAGAGAGGCCATTATCTGACTCACACTGGGCACGTACTATAGAGGAGAGCGCAGTGAACGTGGTGATGAACGCTAGCAGCAACCGCAGTGGATAGAAAAAGAATGAGATGCAGAGATGAACGCAGCACCGTTTTTCATCAATTTTTAGGCTTTCCCTGAAAGAGGACAGGAAACCCAAAGAACAAGCTGTTCTTTTGATATTTGAAGTTTGTTTTGCAGCTGATTTGCCTGAATCTTGAACTGCTCAACAACATGGAGGCTGCAGCTGTTCAATCTTCATGCAGGCTCTCTCCAAACCCAGGCAGCTGTCATCTGCTAAAAATAATACAGAATAATGCTCAACACAATCGAGTGGCTCGAACCTCTCCCTTCGCTTTACAGCACGTTAACGCATATTTTTATATTCTCTTGCCTTGTGTAGAGTGGCTTTCAGTGGTCGTTGCTTATTTCTCGCCTTATTTTCTGAACCTGTCTGTTTTCTGTCTCCAAACTAATTTCAGTAGCATAAGCCTAATAATTGTATGGGCACCATCCACCCAAAGTAGGAGGAGATGACCAAAGCTTTAGGATGCCATGGTATATATTCGGTTCGGGAAACCGTGGATGAAGACATTTGAGAATGACCCAAAGCATGACATACAGGATACATGGGGGGCAAAGCTAGGTAATGACCCAGTTGGAACCACAAGATAACACAAGACAGGTAGATCATGAGGAAGAACAATTAAAAATAAAGAACAATCACTTATTCACAAAATTGACGGTTCACATTCGCCTCCGAGTTGTGGTTCCTCCAGTGTGAAACAAAGGAGGGAGAGGAACCAAAAAAATGACAGAGGGATACGGGACTCCACAGAAGAGAAGAGTCCAGGCAAAAGAAGTAAACAGTGTGAGAAACATGGGAAGCATGCCTTATTGCTTCAAAGTACAATGATCTGCCTATCCTGTCTTGGTTCTTTCATCTATTTTTCACATTTGCTCTCTCCCGCCATAGCCAGCTGAGTGTCAGAGTCTCTATAAACCGATGGCTCCAGGGAAGAACAGCTCACAAGTTAGTGCACGGCACTCACGGATGATGGCAAATTTGTTGAACTGGATTACACCCAAACAACCTCTTGTTATTCTGTAATGTCCTAAACAACCGCTCGCTATTTTTTACATTTTCCTGTTGCACTTGCTTTTTTGCTTCTTCGCCATTCCAAATCAGATACAGGTCTTCATCTTGCTTTTTCACTCTTCAGTTCGTTCACCCAAATCAGTACAGTCGACAATGGCGTGCGTACAGCAGAGGCAAAGCAACTCAAAGCATGCACACACACACACACATGGGCGAAAGCCAAAGAGCAGAGGTAAAACTGCTCAGTCACTGGCAGTGGGTAAGTGGGTGAGGAGTGAGAGCACAAGGAAAGAGAGAAAGTGAGAATGACATCACTGTTACATCATCAGAATTCCTCCACCACTCCCCCCAAAGCAGGTACAACTGCGGTAAACAGATGTCATACCACACAACATGAAAGTGTCTACCCAGCCTCATACACACACAAGAACTTTTATTCACCCACCCAACAATTTGATTACTAGATACTTTTCCATTTTAATTTCTGTGGTGTGGAGAAACAGATTGCAGTCTTCACCTTTCTGAAGCTTGACCTGAAAGTATACAAAGTATATAAGAGATAATGCGTGGAGACTGCCACTTCTCAGACGGGTCCTCGCCACACACATATAATACATATGAGATAAAAATCTGATGCTTAATAAAGCACGCAGTGCTCCAACCTAACATCCCATACTATAAATCAGTGCTGTAACACAACGCTTCAATCAAATGTAAATGACACTGTAACAGAATACAACTCTGTATTTTAGCCTGATACACCAACACAATACCTTAACCAAATGCAGCATAATTCTCCAACTCAGTTCTGTAAGTAAGTGAGTATTTTTATCCAACCAACTCAGTCCTACCAAACCAAATACACCAAACACCAAACAGAAGAATATAATCAAATCTCAAACTGATTTTCTACCAAATGCTATAAGCCAACACTTCAACCTAGAACCCCAGTACTCCATTTTAAAATGCCAGCCAAAATTCACTGATGCCAACCCAGGTTCTAATAATATAATACAATACTCCCACCCAATATTCTAAACCTGCTCAAAACTACAATCAAAGGAAATCACACAGTATGCATCCACTATACACCTACATATAGAAATAGTCTCACACCTGTTATTTTGGTAATAGCACACTGTGGGTGAAAAATAACTAAAACTCAAATCATTTTAACAAGATAAGCATTACAAATGGGACAAAATAACAAGTAGTAAGTCTACCAATGGGAAAAGAGCCTGAGCCCCAGTGGTTCTATGTGTTGTCCTTGGCCAAGGTTATCTTACATTATGACTAGTCATGCTCTGAAAAGAACAGGATCTTCCTGTTCTATCACAGTGTTAGAGCCCACACCTTCTCAGCTAAATGCTTGATTTCTGTAAATGTCTGATTTAAATCATTTTAAGTTCCTTTGGACAAAAAAAGCATTTATGTATGACAAACACAAGATGAGTTAAACCTACCATAATGTCAGTGGAGACAATCCAATACTGGTGGAAAATTGTAAAAGGGGATAAGAAACAAATCTATAAAAAGAAAAAAGGGCCAAGTACTGTATAGTTCACTGTTTTGGATTTTTAGAAATTGGAGTTCACTGAAGTCTACATGAACAACTGGAAATGCAAAAGAATACAAAACAATATCTTTGCCCTAAAGGCTATGGAACAAAATGTTTTCTGTGTCAACAGAACACAGAAAGTCCTGTCACTTCCTCTAAAAAAATAATCATTAAAAAAATCCCTAGCTGTGACATTTGCATTTCCTCTAAACAAGCAGCAGTGGCAGTCAATATATAGGTTCTGACATAATTATAATAAATGGTAAGTATGCATGGGTGAAATTAAACCAACTAACAGCACACTGACAAACAGTCTGAAAGTGTAAAGCTTTTTTAAGGCACAGTTCTGGAATGGGATTGCAACTCGCCTATGAATTTCTACCTGAACTACAAAGCACTGCAAACAGCTCAGAAAATAAGGTTTCAAAGTATAGAGGAGAGAATATCCCTTTAAATCATAAGACACCAGTAAGCTAGCCACAAACCTCAGGTCACAAGATGCCGTTATGTTACATCATCAAGGATGTGAAACTAAGACTTCCACTTAGATGTATGCATACACAAGCAAATACGTATGGCCAAGCCATATACATTTATGAACACTATGGAATTACCTAGATTTTTGCAACTGTTTCATCAAAGTTTTAATGCAAAGGAAAAAGACACTGATGAAGGGGAAAAAATATGAAGTTCCCAATGAGTTCCTGGATAGCTGGACATAGGTGGGGCAAGTTTTTTGATGACTTTATACTCTAAATGAAAATTTAGAGCACATGTAGAGCACATGTCAAACACAAGGTGCTTATAGTTTGGTTATCTTGATAGTAGTTTTCAAGCATACAAACCCCATTTCCAGAAAAGTTGGGACACGTTCTAAAAATGCAATAAAACTGAAATCTGTAATTTATTAAATCACTTGAACCTTTAACCTCAAACAAAAGATTTTCAGCATTTTCAATGAGCTTAATTCTATTTGTTAAATATAAACAATGTTAGAAATTGATGGCTGCAATACACTCAAATAACCCAGGACAGGGGCATGTTTACCACTGGGTCACATCAGCTTTTCTTTTAGTTCTTTCTTTTGGAATTGGAGATAATTGTTGCAGTTTTTCAAGTAGAATTTTTGCCCTTTCTTGCTGTGTACAAGACTGGAGCTGCTGAACAGTCCGTGGTCTCTGTTGTCTGATTCTCCTCTTCATGATGCTCC
>JAOUQY010000030.1:1471837-1482482 GCA_028566355.1 Doras micropoeus
GTTTCAGGTTGCATTTCTTGATGCAGCAGTGGACTGTGTTAAGTGACAGTGATTTTCCAAAGTAGTCCTGAGCCCATGTGGCTATGTCCATCATGGCAACATGATGGTTTCTCAAACAGTACCGCACGAGGGCTCGATGGTCACACACATTCAGCAGCAGTTTCTGATCAGCTTTGCATTATATTACTACGGTGTGACAGGTTATAAATTCTATGCATCTTAGTTCTGACAAAACATCATCAATACTGATATGAAAGTTTTGTGATAAATGGATGGATGGGTGGATAGATTTCAAGCATTTAGATAAAATAATATAATTGTGGTTATTTCATTTGGTTACTAAATAAGGATGTATCCACAAGTCATTACGTTTAAGGTTCTATTTTTTTCTCCATCAGTGACCATAATTGTGCTGATTTAACAATTGTTCAGTACTATATATGGAAATGTTATGTATGTTCTCAATTTAACAGATTTCCTTTGTTTATTATGGAGCCCTAGATGAATATCAGCTCACATTTTTTGGAGTTATCTGTGACCATTTTAGGAGTATCTAAAGCCAGATCATTCCCTTTTTTTATCACCTGTTTCTTTTTCCCACAACAACACAATCATGATTAACTATGTAAATTTATATTAAAGGTATTTATATGTATAATCATATAAAAATGTCTGACACTCATCTGAAAATTGTCTAAAATGACTGACCTTGATTGGTAGCATTGTAAGTCGTCCAGTAAGATCTCTGAAGCACGCTGGTGAATATTAGCTTAAAGATGATCTGTCTTTCTCTTTCAGTTAAACAGTCATGCCTGAGTCATCAAGCTCACTCATCTCTCCATCTCTCCCACACACACACACATACTTACACAGCAACACTGACATTCACCCCCAGGACAGCCTACACACATATAAACACAGAGTCTCCCTGACACAAAACACAAACTACCAGTGTCTCAAGTAACAGCACCTGTATGCCATACTGCTCATTTATTAGTTAACACAGATTATTATTCTATGACACACAGCTACTGTGGGTCACTGGCAGATATTCACTTTTCATTAACACATCATACACACCATAAATATCAGCTATCTAAAACTTATTTGACATGTTACATATGGATATTGGGTTTGTGCCCGGTTCCACTGTATTTGATTCAGCAAGGTAGAATTTCCAATTATGTATGTTCTGCCACTATTTATAGAACTTTCCACAACTGTTAATCATTCAAAGCATGTTTACTATCCTAACTTATCCTATTATCCTGCATCTTTTTTTTCACCGACGCTACGAGGTTGACATAATGGAAGGTCAGAATTCTGCCATTCAACTCTTTTGGATATTGTGTTTGTTGTTTTTTTTTTTTTTTAAGCATTTAAGCATTTCAGGAGCAGAATGTTCTGTAGGGTTATGGTGGTGCAGTTGGTAGCATTGTAGCCTCACAGTCCCAAGTTTAATCCTGGCCTGAGGTTACTGTCTGTGTTCGCATGGCTTTTCTTCCAACTCCCAAAGCACATGCAGTTAAGTGCACTGGCTATGTTGATTAGCCTCATTTGTGAACATTGGAGTGGATGGCACCCTGTGAACTGGACTAACATCTTATCTGGCGTGAATTCTCCTACCTTGTTCCCAGTATTCCCAGGACACCCTCAGTTTAGACTGTGACCCTGATCTGAATAAAGTGTTTTCTGAAGATGCAATTCAATGCAATTTTACTATATAGCGCTTTTATCAATGGGCCTTGTCCCAAAGCAGCTTTACAATGACATACAATCTGATATAACTTTTAAATTGATACATTTTTGTATCTAATGACCAACCCGGGGACAACGGTGCAATGGTGGCAAGGAAAAACTCCCTGAGATGGTAAGAGTAAGAAACCTTGAGAGGAACCAGACTCCAAAGGGAACCCATCAAGATGAATGAAATAATGTTCTGTCTAACATCCCAAAGTGTACTTTACTTGTTCCTCTGGGGGAACTCATACAACAGAAATCTAAAATGCTTACCTACTCAAAACACCCCTGAGCAAATAAATTAAGGGGAGATACCGTCTGTGGGAAAACATGCCTATTGACAAAACTAAACAAAAAGACAATCATTTTGAATCATTCTAGCAGGTGATAATAGCTGGGCTTCGTTAACAGTTAAATCCAACCATATGCAAGCAAAGGCACAAAAGGACACAGATTAGTTGGCAAGGTCATTAGAATGGGGTCGTTAGTCATGAATGAACCTTTTCTTTTTTCACCACCCATGCTCTAATGTATATTACATCCTCTTTAAATCTTCTCTCATTTCTTTGTTAGTTTATCTTTTCTTTCATCCATGCTTTCCATTTTATTCACTTTGTCTCATATTTTTTGTCCATTGTACTTTATCACACCCTCTCTCCATCATTTTTGTTTCTACCATTGACCTGATGCACAATATCTTTGACCTGCTGCATTTTTTGTGTGTTGCCTTTTTGCCTTGTCTGACACTCGGCACGTGTAAGTCGGCACGCAATGCTCAGCTCACCCCCCCTCACACACACATATTCCTACCACTCATAGGGAGAAAGAGAAAAAGATGGGGGAAGGGTGGAGCCATTCTCATCTCTTACTATGGCAGCGGGACAGAAGGGGGGGAACCTGCAAAGAATAAAAGACTAAAGAGAGTGCTCTTTGTACAAAGAGCAAAAAAAAAAAACAGACGAAATTTGAGCAGAGGGGACACACATGGGGGAATGGAGAGAATAAACCAGTGCAAGAACAACCTTGATGAACAATAACGGTGGGAGAGAAATGAGAAGAAAGCATGGAAAGGACCAAACACACAGCAGAAATGGTCGATGTTATTGATGTGCCTTGTAAATGAAACAGGCTGTTGGGTGATTTAAATCTGAGGCAAAGAGGGAATTTGCAAAGCAAAAGAGAAGGATTAAAACATGAGGCAGCACGAGAGAAGAGCAAAGATGCATTATGGCTTAAACAAAGTCATTGCAGTTGACTATTGTAATATTCTTAAATAAAGAAAAGAGGGGGTGAAATAGAAATAAAATGATCTTGTTCCAGCTCTGAATGGTGGCATGTTGCCAGGGTTTTCTTTCTTTCCTCCTCGCAGGAGTCAGGCTAAGATTAGCTCCCCATATGTTCGAGGCAGACATAGCCGCATTTAAAGGGCCAGTAACTCTTTATGGATCCTGTTGCAGTGTGGACTGCAGTATTGCATGTGCGGCTTGTACAGCACTACATCACATTAAAACAACCCCAGACATCCAATCATGATACAATAAGGGCCTGAACAAAACGATAAAATCACCATATGATGATAAAACCATTTATAACCTGAGGAAAGCATGATCACTGGATCACCATTTCCAATACAGCCATTGAGAATTTCTGCAGTTGTCTGCACCATATGCAGAACATGGTGATAATGCCCCACCTCTTCGTGTCTCTGTGATAATCAAGGTGACGTATTGCTGCATGTCAAGCAAACCCAAATATCAACATCTACCTCATGTATACAAAGCATGAACCCCTATTCCAGCACAATGCATCTTATCCGCTACTGTGTTATAAAAAATGAGGCCAGAATTCTGATCTGAACAGCGTAGATGATACACTATGACAACACTAAGCTTTCACTAACTGCTTGAATGACAGTCACACACTACTGTACAAATAGTAAAGCACGGCAGTGTGTGGGCATATGAGAGAGACAATGCAAGACAAAGACAGACAGATCAAGAAATACTGTATATAAAGAGAGGGAAGCCTAGTCCACACTAACAAGGGTAAATTTGAAAATGTTGATTTTGTGCATTGGTCACAGTAGTTTTTCCCAACACTATACCCCATCCACAGAGAAATGTGAAAATGGTATGCTGTGCCTGTGCAATGGGTGTCTGACCAGGAACTCCCCAACATACAAACAGCACTACAACAAGGCATTGTACCACCATCTTACAATTACATTTACATAGGGTTATGGCATTTCTCTTATCCAGAGCGACTTACAAAGAGTGCTTAGTCATTAACTTGGAATATCCAAAGCTATGGCTGGTAGATCTGAATTCAAGCTACTTTCAGCTACGATACTACTAGAATTTAGCTGTATACTACCTAATAAACATTATAAGTAAAAACAAGTCCCAAAATCCAAGTATTCCAAAACTGGATGAAACCAGTGACACAAAGCAATCTTGAAACTGTGGGGCTCACATAACAATCATACAACATTGTTTTAGTAAAGCTATTGGAGAGAGTATTAGAGGGTCCCAAAACAAAAGTGGTTTCTTTGGTGGTGCAAAGCACCATTTTAATGTGGACTATGGCTGGGAGGTCTGAGTCTACAAAAAACAACCAAGATAATCTGTCAAAATATTCTGACATTGGCATGTCTGATGGCACAAACTAGGACATGGTGAACAAGACTGCTTACACAGACACAAAGATGCATACACAGAGACATACAACACTTACATACAATGAAAACAGGAAGCAGGGGCCCGAAAATCATAAAAAAGCCACTTCTAAGAATTCCAAGAACAGTTAAAGAGAGTGACATTAGAAAAGACAAATATGTATCAGACATCATCACAGTAGTCTAGATAAAGATGATGCACACTGGTATAAATCCATGGCCATGTTCAGTCAGTCAAAGATATGGACAGAGAATGATTAATCAGCCAGGCTACCTCAGGAATGAACTTTACTCTTACTGGTTGGCTTTAATGTGGTTTAATACTGTATGTGTTACATAATGCCAGAGAATAACCCAAATTGAGCTTATGTATGCTTTCTCAGTGAAAAGCTGAGGTAAAAATACATCCTTCAGTCTGTAAAAAGCCCAACAATAAGACCCTGAAATGGTGCCCAGACCTTCAACAGCCTTTTAAATATGAAAACCGACAACTTCCTGTATGTTCCTTTACCTTTAAACAATCTTTGACATGCACATGCTCAAAATTTCCCCTACTTTCTATACACGCATACACGCTACTGTGTAGTCACATGACCACAGCCTCGAAGGCGGTCTTGTGCTATAATTGTAGCCGTGATGTCATGCACCACTCACTGTTGCCACAGAAACTAGGTCAGTGTAAACCTTTCCCATAATGCCGTGGGGATTCCATGCCATGCAACGGAGAGAGAAAAAAATTACGAAACACTTTCCACTGGCCCTTTTAATGTGGTACACCAGCTTTCATTTTAATGAAAATACTCTGTGTTTATTGTACACACTTCTCACCCTCTGAATGGATCTTCGTGTTGATGTGAGCCAAAACACTTTGACGTTCTCGTAAACGCCAGACAGGGGGATTTTGTTCTTGAATCATGCTTTTTCTTGTTTTGTTTATTTTCATGAACTGCTGACTAAGTGGAACAAAAAGCTAAACAATTCATGACTGAAAGGTGACAGTGCTGAGCACTAATGTTACCTCCAGCCCTCATGCGTCTCACTAGTTCTCTTTATTCGTCCTATAAATATGTACTTGGAAGCTCAGATTCCCAGAAAGCATATCTGTGCTTGAATTGGATCTGAAGTCATTTAAGATCAAAGCATGTACCATCGAACCAGTTCATTATAATAAATAAGAAAGAGAGAGAGAACAAGGAAACTGAAACTACTTCAATTCTCTGACTTCAGTCATCTGTAGGATGTTAAAATTCTCACAGATTTCTCAAAAGCAAAATGTTCCATTCACTGTAATAATAATAATAATATACCCATAGAAAAATACACATATGTACAATATATAGTCCTTAGCCTATAGAATTTGATTAATCCAAAAACTGCAGACAAAACCAAATGATTCACAATGGCCAGCTTAATACCTAGTCCTTTGTATTCAGGTCTCTTTGATCCTGTAAGTATAAACAAATGCCTTATTAAAGTTATGTGCATTTAGATGGTAAGCCCTCCAAAGCCTATAAACAAAAGACTCAGACAATATTTGCATCAGCAGGATTGAAGTATGTTGGGCCTTACCTTATCATGTTCTCAGTGTTTTTAAAGTTATATCTAGGTACTTTCAATAATTAGAAATTGATGTGAGGGCATATGGCTAAATCATAAGCCACAAACATGAGTAGCTCAGTAAAGGCTTGCATACATATGTGTGTTGGTTGTGTGTCTCGCACAACCAGTGTGCTCTAGTTTAAATGTTATCTATTCAGTCATATAAACCATTACTATAGCAGAGCCCATGCACAAACATTCAGAGGTCAGCTACAGGGTTGGACGAGGGAACACTCCAACATTAAACATTAACAAAGTTAGTCTGGAAACCAACTCCGATGCAAACCCAGTGATCTTCAGTAGCATTCACAAAAATGATTTGTAGATGAGTCACGCGTTCTGTCAGATGACTGCACTTCAGCAAAAATACCTCTAGCTAGAGTTATAACCGCCGTGTCCTGAGAGATGGAGAATAACTTTGATAGTATCTGTAATATTCATAAATTGCCCAATTCCTTTGCTTCTGAACAAAAAGAGACAGCAGAGCGATGGAAAGCGTAACAGAGAATGTTAGCGGGACCCCGCTGTCTGAGCTGTCAAGGCCTGGAATAGCCATGCTACAGGTTACTCCAGTTCATAAACAATCTACCACGTGCTTAGCACTGCGCATGCGCATGCATCTGTACTCCCGTTACCTCAAATGACTGGGAAACTTTGGTGACCCCGCCTTCCTCCCTCAATTTGTGTGTAATGTGAGAGAGAGAGAGAGAGATAAAAAGAAAGAAAGGGAGAGAGAAAAATTGAGAGAGGAATAAAGTAAGGCCTTCTGCCATTCTCTCTTGGCCAGGATACGCTCACGCCTCTCTTTCGCTCTTCCTCTTTCCCTCGCTCACTCTGTCCTCCAATAAGCACCAAGCGCGGGGCTCTTTAAACCCGGGCCTGCTAGAGCCCAATCAAAACAGCACCAGCGCTGTCTCCGACACCATGCCAACTGAGCGGGCATTCAGCTTCAGTACTCCGCACAGCACTGTGGAAATTATTCAGCTTTCGTTTGTCTTCGACGTGAAGCCCACAAAAGCTGAGACGGTGCAGCACCTGCAATTCACAGGTGTCTGTCTACAGCTGTTTGTCAATGTGAAGCAAGTCACGCAGATTAAATCACACTTGAAACATGTGAACGAACATCAAAGCTCATCATGGCCTTGAATATACCATGAAATGATACTGAGACACAATGAGAAATACAGACATGTCACACTCACCTCTGTGGCCAGGTTGGGGGTTAAGGTGTGTGCTCTTACACCGTCGTCAGAATGGTCCACCTTCTAGTCCAGACAGTGAGGATGAAGAGAAAAAGAAAGGGAGAGATTAACGATCAGTAAGATGCAGTGTTATAGAGTCTATAACAGATAAGTAGAAATGTAGATCTTTACACAAGATCCCTTTATAAGATTTGATCATAAAAAAATATTAAACATGAATCATCATTTGACCTCCAGAGAAGTAAAGCTGCCATGATGTGACTCAGAAAGAGCCTTTTGATAATTATGTAAGCAGCCCACTCTGCTTTTATCTCATCTGGATCAATGCACATGAATCACACTGATTATATTTTGGTTTATAGAGATAGTAACACATATATACATGTGAATGCTCACTGGGTTTAGGCACATATAAGAGAAACCAATAGTTTGTATATTAGTCATTTGATTTACATCCAACAGTATGATCAACAATAGTTTTTAACCCCCACATACACCATCTGGTTATTCTCCTGTTCAATCTTTGCTCTGCTACCCCCAACAAATTAAATGGACCCCCCCCACACACACACACACACGCACACACCACATATACACACGTACAACCGGGCAGTGTCTCAAATCTGACAAATATTTACCCTCTCAGTCCAGCTGCTGCTTTCTTCTCACCACCAGCTAGTCGTATCCCCATCAAAAGCCTCTCAGCTCTCTCTTTCTCTCTCTCTATATATATATCTTTTCTATCTATTTTTCCTCTCTCACTCTTTTTCTGTCCATTCAGGAAGCCATCTTGTGCTGTTCTTAATTTTTTTTATCCTGTTCGTGCGTTCTCTCGTTCCTTCTCTCTCTTTCCCTTGTTCTTTCTCTCTTTCTTTCTCTCTCTCTCTCACTTCCTCCCCTTTGCGGGTCGAGCACATACACACGGGAGGGTTTTATTTAAAGCCCATGTGATCACTATCGGCACTGCACTCTACACGTACACACACATACACACACACACACACACACACACACACACACACACACAGACACAGAAATACACTAATATACACACACACAGCCCCCGCCCTCCCGCCGGCTCTTCTCTCTCTCTCTCTCTCTCTCTCTCTCTCTCTCTCTCTCTCTCTCTCTTCTTTCCTTCTCTCTCTCTCTCTCTCTTTAGCTAACTAATGTGAAAGCCCCCCCACCCCGCGCCTACACACACACACACAAGCGCACTCATACACTCCTACATGCATTCACTCTTGACTACGTCATGCACGAAAGAGTCGAGCCACCAATCAGAACCCAGTGTCGCTCTGCTGCTAGGGTGAACCACAGACATGGAGGAGGGGAAGAGGTTGAGAGACATAGAGAGAGAATGAAAAAGAGTATAAGAGGGAGAAAGAAGGATGGACAAGAAGAAGGGGGTTGGTTGAACAGAAAGGAGAAGGGGGGCACGTGCTCTGCACAATGTGTGTGTGTGTGTGTGTGTGTGTGTATATGTGTGTGTGTGTGTGTGTGCACATAGTGTGCGGCTGTGAGCCTGTGCTGGGGGATGGGACGCTCTCTCTCTTTTTCTCTGTCTCTCTCTCTCTCTCTCTCTTTCTGGCTGTCAATTATCTCCTCCAGCTTGCCTGTTCTAAACAATGCCTCTGGTATGTGCTATCATCAGCGACCATCTGTGTCTCGGCGGTTTGCAACAGCCGGACTGGACTGCGCTGAGCTCTGGTGTACACACACACAGACACACACACATACACACAGTCAGCCTGGAATGCAGGATAACCACTGAAAGGCAGTGACAGCAAAACACAGCGCAATACAGCTGACATTCCACATTAAACTGAAGCGGTGGACAAACACAGACCTAATATGATTGCGATTATATTTTGTGTTACATTTACTGCTTATAATAATCACAAACGCTGAGCTAAAGATAAATAATACAGCTGAGACATTCCCATTTGGAAATACATGTCAGCTGACCTGGCATGTTCATTATTTTGTTAATCATCTACTAAAACGGCATGCTTGGGTCTAAATCCAGGGCAAGGTTTGCTCAGCCTTGAGTAATAAACAGAGTAATATATGAGTTATATAACTCAGAGCACGGACACCATTTTAAAAATGAAAGGGTCATTGGGTACAAGTTCCAAGCAACAGTCGTCTGGATCCTGAATCTCACACGCAAACGCGAAGAGCGAACCGAACCTCTAAACCCAAGGACGGAATGACTTAACGTTTCTACACAGCAGAGGAGCGACAGAACAGTGTGCAGAAAATGCAACAGACCAACAGACCCGCTCAACCGCTAAACGTTAAATTAGAGCAGACTTCAGTCATGACCAAAGCGAAGCAGAAGAGAAAGTAAGAGAATGAAAAGAGGAGATAAAAGTCATGAAGACAGGAAAAAGGAAACGAAAGAGAGAGAGATATACAGAGAGAGAGAGAGAGAGGTGGAAGATGGCGCACTATGAGCACTATGAGTAGGCAGCCTTGGAGAGAGGAAAAAAAGAGCGCTTCGGTGACGCAGCAGTTGTTACGCAGCGTGGGAACTCCAGAAACGTCATACGAGTCAGCTTGTGTGCGTGTGTGTGTGTGCGCGTGTGTGTGTACGTGCACGTGGTTAAGCTTGCAGGAACCACGAGGTGTTGGGAGGTTGCGCTGTCGAGCACTAAAACTATTCTCTCGCTCTCGCTTTGTACGATGCTAGAAAATTAAACCCGAATGCAACGTTAACGTTGACACACTGTGCTTGCGTACGTGTTGTGGAGAAAAACTAAACTCTCTGCTCTGGAGTTTCCCTTAAACCGAGGATCTGCCTGCCAAAACAGTGGACGAACGTAGTGAATGCACTGACAAAAGCTGGCAACGACGTGGAAAAGCTTAAAACAGACAAGACACTGAATTACAACAATTGGAGTGATGAAGTCGTAACCTTACTGACCAGTAACACAGCACATATGGCTAAAAAAGGGTTTTGACTCTTCAAACAAAAAATAATGACCAGGGAAAATAAAGAATTATTAATATTACAAAAGAGATACAAATAATAGGTCTTCCTTACAAAAAGAGTGTTTGTGTGAAAGAGATGGACAATTAAAGAGACAAAAGGAAACAGACATACAGTCGAAATAAAAAGGACAACACTGTTCATCTGAGAGATGAGACATTTAGACAAGAGACAGGATTTAAAAGGACAGGAGTCATTATACAAAAGACAAGAAGGTTAAAAAGGTCTTATATGAAAATCAAAAAACATACACTGAAGTACCAGAAAAACTGCTTAACCAGTTAATCCTTGGAGGGAACATTGCACAGTCCTCACGCTGGTGTGTGTTGAGGCCCCAGCATCGAATTCCGATGTTACATGAGGCAGTGTTGCACGTCTATCACGTGAAACGATTCTCGCCAGCCGACGCTGCTCACGTTCACCCAGAGTCTTTTT
>JAOUQY010000030.1:1932359-1943432 GCA_028566355.1 Doras micropoeus
GCCGGCTAGGCACCGGCTCTCCCGTGACCCTGAAAAGGAATAAGCGGCCAAGAAAATGAATGAATGAATGAATGTTTAATTGATGTACAATCTATATGAGCAAATAATTAACTATAATATTATAACAAAATTATAAATATTACACAAACATTACAAGAAAAAATGACTAGAAATTATTTAACGACCTTAAAGTTTAATTTAGTCATTTATACTGCTTTATAAATATTTTTTTGCAGAAATCTGTAGTTTTTTATATTTTTTTATATGGAATATACGTATATCTGCTGTCTATTTCAGTTTTACTTTTAATTTAATTGAACAAAATTATTTACCAAGGGAATTCTAGACATTCAGTATCATAAATAAATAAATAACATATTTTGGTATGTTGTACGAACGCACCTGGTACTTTTATGTCTTGAGGTCATTGTAATTATAATAAAACATTTTTGTACACTTTTGCTCTTAAAACATAACTGAAATTTTGAAAAAATTGGATTTTTTTTACTTTTTTACTGTTTTTAAAGCAAGATGTGAGATGGACTGTGATAAGATTTATGTCCTCCATGTTCAGTAATGCTTGTGATTTTGTACATGCTTTCACATGGACACACACACACACCCACACACCTGGTGTGTTATATCACTTGCTCGTGCAGTTCAGTGAAATTCCACAGAGCTTAGACGTGTATCATATTATATGCAAATATGCATTTTTAATTGACATGCAATTAAGGCTAATGTAGATAATAAGTAAAGGAAGTGTATAGCTACAGTTTGTGGAGGTGTAGGGAGTTTTCTGGAAACACACACCCATCTATAAATATACACCGAACGTCACAGAGCTGAAAACAGCAGTAAACTTCTGACATCAAGTGTGTCTTTACTGATTGATTGACTAATTGAAAGAGTTGAAAGGGAACTCTGGGCTATTTTTTTTTTCATTTCAGCAATGTGGTCATGAGTCTCAAATAAGAACAAGACAAATGGCGGACTTTTTGGACATCGAGGATGTGTTGTGTTCAATTTTAATGTCTAAAGGTCAACTTTTGTGTATAACTCATCTATCATCACCCCCCCAACCCCTCCCCCACACACGTTCTTTGCTGAATGGTGGGGTCCAAATCCGTCTATGATTGTCCAATCAGGGCATGCAATTAGCCAACTGCATGCACACACACACACACACACACACACACACACATGGAGACACAACAGAAGACATGCAGGCTCACAGGCGTGAATTCATGCATGCATGACTGCACTCACACACACATTCATAAGATGTTATGTTAAACCAACTGGCATTTGCACTACTGTCAGAGCTGCAGTACCAAAAAAAATCATCACCACCTTCTGACCAATCAGAAGGGAGAATTTAAATTCAGCGCTGCCCCGCCTCCAATGCTGACTAACTCACCTTAACCTTTGGGGCTTTTTATACAGATGAAGTCATGCAAATTCTCATGAATCTTAATGTGCATAACTTCTGTTAAATGATCAATGAATTAAATTGAATATTGAGTAGATTACTAAGCAATACACCTTAACTAAATGTAATAAATTATTGTTATTAGTATAAATGTGTAAACCATAAGGAAAGGATTATAATTTAGGTAAAAGAGGTCCAAAGTTCAATTATTTACAATGTTACCATGATTCAAATTAGCTTTAGAGGCGTGGTTAGGGATGGGATGGGTTCTTTTTTTTCTCATTACTGTGCAGGGATGAATGAGTGTGCTTAGCTGTTTGGCTCAGAGAGTCTTTTCTTTTCCCACAATGCACCTTGGCTTGACATCAGAAACCCGAGTGATGCTACAAGAGGAAAAAAACATGGGATGACCCCAGACATGACCATGACTTGCATCCGTGCGTCCACACGTATCCATTTATAGTCATCTCTGCAGCTTCCCTGATTGAGTTTTAAAAAAAAACTCTATGGCGTCTGAGGATGGGCTTCCACCTTATCCACCCATCCGCTAAACTTCCCGTTCTTTACCATGGCAAGACCAAAGGATGATGGGAAACTAAACACACAACTATAAATAATGTTCCTTACAGCATTTCTATTCTAATAAAATGTTTCAGAGAGCCGGGAAGTTTGGCGGTCCAGAGTCCGGGGCTCAGTGTGGACCGTCCAGGGGGCCTGTGGGCTTGGGGAGGAGGAGGGGGGGTCACTAAATGAAACAAGTTAGCCATTTCCTGTGGAAGACCACCTCGCTGCCGAGTCCGTCCCACAGAGGGTGTGTTAACTAACGTGGTGAAAAGTTAACAGTTTCCCTTTGTGGAGGAAAGGCGAGGGAACACCAGCGAGCACAGACACAGACACGCCAATGTCGCGACTTTTTTACATTAAGAAAATGACTCATTTTTCTCTTGTTTTTGAAAAATAATGTAAGTGAAATGTACCAAGGAGCAGATTTTATATATATATATATCAGAACAGCTCTCAGATATCTCAGAAAAGTGTAGCATTTGATTACTATATAGATTACAATATCAATATTCTATCATCATACTGCCCAGACAAGACGGTTTCCTCTAAACATAAACATGTCCTACTATTGTTATGAGGACCTTCGTCTGGAAAATGATTAATGCAGCTGATGAAATCTCTGCTACACTTAAATGTAACACTTAATACTAACCTCGGTAACAAAAGGAAGCCTTTCACCTTTGGTAGTTTTATATATATATATAAAAGCTGCAGTTTTGTTTCTATTGTCCATGTGGGCACCAGCCAAATGTCAAGCCTGTCAGATTTTGTTAAGCTTCTGGAAAGACAAACACAAACACACACACAAACAAACACAGATTTCACTTATATTTAATCTCTAAACCATTCAAACAGGCATCAGGTTCAAATTTCTTTAATGAAGAAGAGAAAATTTAATAAGAGAGAAATAGGGAGAGACTGGGAGTGTTAGAGAGAGAGAGAGAGAGAGAGAGAGAGAGAGAGAGAGAGAGAGAGAGAGAATCCCCAAGACTCCGATCCCACATGTAAGGAGTGTGTGGTTTTGAGGACAGTGACGCAACTTTAAAACATATTTTGACTCCTGAACCTGGATCGAGTAGAAGAAAGCGGAGCCACTGACAGATTTATAACACGCTCGGCTTCTGCGCTCGTGTTTAATAGCAGGCTCAGGTTGTCTTATGGAGCAGACAGAGAAAAGGCCTTAATTAATTTGAGAGATCAGCGCTGCCCTGCTTCCATATTGTGGCTTTTTTCGTAGCAGGAATGCCAGCTATTCAGGATCTGACCAATCAGAGAGCAGCAGAGGCCCAGGTGATGATGGGCTTGGGGCTTCTGCTCCGATAGGAAAAGGATACTTTTCAAAAGCTAAAAGCTTTTTCCCAGCTTTAAAACAAAAGCAGGGTGGGAGAGAGCAGAGAACAGAGCTGACTCTTTCATTTTTCCCCCCTTTTTTTGCCTTCATCTGCGCTTTCAGGACATTCCACAGTGAGAAATTTGCTTAATGAGAACCGCTTTACAGCCATCTGGACCTGTGGGCATGCTCAAGGATGTGCTGGTCACATTTATCATTTTTCTACAGAAAGAAACATTTTACAAACAGCTTCAGCATCCATCATTCTGCTCATCATGACGGACCTTAGTGTCAAAATTCAATTAACAAAATTCAGTGACATTAAAGAAGTCATGAAGAAACACTGCCTGACATCATACACGTAAAAGTGACAAAAAAGGGTTTTTTTTATTCTTTTCTCGTACAATGTCATAGAAGAGAAATATTACTACTAGTTTTGTATTTTTTTTTTTAACTTTTATAGATCCTTTAATTTTTAAGAGAATTTTTAAATAATTTTTTCACCAAAAAATGAATTATTTCACCAAAAATTAATTGAATTGCTATAAATTGCAAGTTTAAAATTGTGTATTTATTTAAATACATTTTAATAGTAACAGTTTCATCTGATGCTGCGTATCGGTCTGTAATTTCATTTTTAGCTCTGTGTATTCAACACTTCTTTTTTTTTTTATTAGAATAACTTTTTTTTTTTTAATTATGCACTAATTTTCTAACATCCACATTTAATCATTTTGTCAGTGCATGTATTTATTTAGGTGTCTACTCAGGAACACGTACACATACACTGAGACCAGTTTTAATTGTTTTTCTCCATTTAAAACTGGAAAGAAGCAGAAGATTTTAGAAAGGAAACGCTTTTGAGTAATATCAAATGTGTTCTACTGCAGGATGAATCAAGTACTAAGAAACTCATGAAGAAATTTGCAATTAATATAATTAATTATTAATTAATATAATTTGCAATTAAAGATTTTGTATTAAGTTGGAAAAGAATGCATCTGTATATATTTTTCATATTGACTTTTAAGATAAATTTTGGTCGATTTTAAATAGTGGATCAGAGCTTGGAGAAAAAAATATGAACAGAAATGCTTTTTTTAGAAGTCTTTACATATAAACCTATTTTTTTAATACATATAAATAATTATAATTTTACTATATAATAGTTAACAGCCTATATTTGTTATTTAAGTGATTTAATATTTAAGTGTTTGAAACATAAAAACATCTTTTATCATTTAAAAAAGTAAGAATATCAGATAGGGACAGATATCAGCTGATGCTCAGTGTTTCGTTATTAGTTGTTAGTAAAACAAAAAGTGGTATTGTGCCATTTCTAATAAATATCATGTACATTTGTTTTGCTGTTGCTGCATTTATAAATAAAACACAGTGTGGTTAATAATATGTACAGGTTTACACTAGAGATGTCCAGTCACACACATCTGATTTCCTTTGCATCTGTTTGTAAAGGATGCACACACACACACACACACATTCAGGAGTTTTTGGCCCTGACAGCATGATTCTTCGGTGTTTGGTGGCCTTGTTTATGGGGGGAGGAACCTGCTGATTGCTCCAGATGGCAGCTGTCACGGCTGTATTTGTTAACTCAGGAGAGACATGCGGAGAGAAAACCTTCCTCTGCTCAAATAAACAAACACAGGAGGCTGAGGTGGCCAGGATCTCCTGCCAGGAGCGTTAATCAGGACTCTTCTCTCTTTCTGTCGTTCAACCTCCTCCCAGAGATGGAGGTGTTCACAGAGAGAGAAAGAGAGAGACGCAAAAGCATCCTGTCTTCGTTTTCATGCCACGATGTGCATATGACTAGCTCAGTATTGTCTTTAACATGATCTATAGCCTATCAGTTTGCTAAGTATTGCTTACCTAGAATTATTTCACAGCCAGACTATTCACATCTGTTAAACATCAGGAACTACATCTGGGCTCTTTTACAGTACTGTTTGTTAATTGGTTTTGTCCCTGACAAATAAATTAGTAAAGAAATTTAAAAAAAGCATGTCTGTATCATAATTAAATATTAAATCAAAATTAAATCACTAAAATGAACACAGAAAATGGTTAGTAAAAAAAAGAAAGAAAGAAAGAAGGTGTTCCTGGGATTCAGTGACTCAAATTGTATTATAATTGATAAAAAATATTCTGAGACTGTTTATGTGAAGTGGATCTATTTTTATTGATAGATTATCAATAATTAAATCGCATAGAATTTTTTGTAGAGTTTTTTCGTGATTTGGTTTATTTCTATTATACATACAGAGGAATATAATAAGTTTTCATTCATCGTTTTGATCAGAATAAAAAATCTTAGCCATGTTCTGAAATGTTTATGTGCCTTATTATGCTGAATTTAGTGTAATATATAATGTCAGGCAACCATTTCAGGGAAATATTTACAAATGACTTTAAAAGTGGTTTAATAAAAGAGGAATAATGAATGAATAATTAATAGTTCTTGAAAAGACGGAAATAAATAAAACGCGTTCGTTTCAGCTGCACAAAACCACTGAAATCTTTCTGACCTTCAGAATAAAGCCCAAAAACTAATGACTAATTCTGTGTGTCATCGGGGTGTGTGTTCAGGGTAAATGTGTGTGTATGTGTGTGTGTGTGTGTAGATGGACACAGGGGGATAAAGACATTTTCACACTCATTGTGCTCGATCTTCATTGTGTCGGATTGTCCCGAACTCAAATGACCAAAATAATAATCTTTTTTTTTTTGTTCAGTTCAACAGAAAACGGATTTT
This sequence comes from Doras micropoeus, assembly GCA_028566355.1. NCBI lineage: Eukaryota > Metazoa > Chordata > Actinopteri > Siluriformes > Doradidae > Doras > Doras micropoeus. Next base: position 1,938,459 of record JAOUQY010000030.1, read on the forward strand.
TTTTTCTTTTTCGAGCCAAAACGGAAGTGTGTTTACTGTAAATGTTTCCCCATTTCGTGTCCTTGCTTATTGTCACATTTTTCCCGTTTCTCACAGACAGAAAACCCCAGAAGGGTCGCAAAATTTCTCTCTCTCATTGTTTCACACTGAAAAAAAAAGTTTTAACTAAATCATAAATCATAACATGCACGTGGTTGGGATGTTAGAATTAACCCTGTAATTAACCACACACACACAGACATTAAAATAAATGCGTTACAAAGAGTAGTCACACGACTTCTTTAATTCAGCATTGCACATTGTACCGAATAAATAAAGACTATTATTAATTACAATAATATTTCGATTAAATGCGCAAGACAATTTAAGAAGCTAACGCATATTGTTCTTTCCTCTAATTTAATTAAATATTTTAGGGAATTCATTTCATCAGAAAAGGTGTGAGTTGAGCTATATCTTAAAGAATGCAAATATTTAGACTAGTATATAACTTTATTTTTCTTAAAGATCAGTAACTTTAGGTTCTTTAGGTTCTTTAGGTTCTCCGCCGCTACGTGAAATCAACATGGGTGGGGTCTTGTGGAAAGCCAAATGGATCATACACAGTCGAAAAACTCCGCTCAAGCAGAAGTACAACACAAAGTGTGAAAACTGTAAAAAGTGACTTTACGTTGTGAGAAAGCATTTCTATGTAGATACAGGTTCATGTTGGTCTTCTGGGCAAATGTCGAAGTATAAATGTAATTATTACTAACTCTTAGATGTAAAGTGGGTGGTCTAATGTTAATTTGCATTTAAAAAATAAAGGACTGCCCACTTTACATCTAAAAGTCACTAATTCTACTTTATACTTGATACAAGACTGATATTCAACCTGTGTCTACAAATACGGTGTAGCTTTTTTTTGTATTTCTGTTATTTCAGTTCAAAACAACAAGCTCTAGCCTGAACTGTTTTATGCTTTTACCCCCCGGAAATTACAAAAAAAAACAATTGTTTCACACACATATTGGCTAAAGTCTGAGAAATAACATGAGGTGTTTAAACACCTTAACATTATTTTGTAGTTTTCTTTCTGTTAATCAATAAAATGTCAAGTTTTGTGGTCTACGAGTCCATCCCAGGAACACTGGACATGAGGGTGGAATACTCCATGAAGTCCATTTCCACACCACACACACACATACACACACACAAACAAACAAACATTTTGTATTTATTTATACAAAAATTTATTTTATGCTGTGTTTTTAACCAATTTTTGTATTCATTGGTTTGTGTATTAAATTAGTATCATTATTATTTATTATTTATGCAGGAACCCATTAATACAGCATCACCAAGTGTGTATATAGGCATCATTAATTTATGTTTGTTTATAATAACCTCTTAAAGAGTTATAAAGTTTATTTGGTCTGTTTTTTTTTTTTAATATTTGAAATTATAACAGAATGTATTGTGCATTTTGTTGCTTATTGTTTGTGTGCATTCATTATTGCGTAAGTGTGTGACATGCGCTGTGGGGATGTCCTGGGTGTGAGCAGAAACAGTCACTGACCGTGTTCGCACAATCAAATTTGACCTGTGAAACCTGTAAAACTTGGACAGACTTTATGTTTGTTTATGTAGTTTTATGTTCATGCTATTTGGTAAATAAGTTAGCAACATAAAGAATGAAGAATAAAGAATAAAGAATAATTCCTTTTTTAATTACAACACGTGTTGGACAATTGCACCTGACTCCCTGTGATGTGGATAAAAGTGTGAAAGTTTAATGAAACATAGGAAATTTGGTGCATGTAGCTATATTTTTATATTTGCATATTCACATTTTTAAAAAATCATAATGGTAGAAATTTGTTGACTGAAAAATTAGTTTAAAAAAACGCTTTTAATTTGACATTGCTATTCACAAAAAAAAATCTCTTTTACTGTTGAACCCTGTAGTTGCGGGGTCTCCGGTTCTTTTTATTTAGCGTTTTATTGACCTTTTGGCTTTCCATAAAGCGCCGCTGCGAGCAGCTGCTCAGCAAAACCCGAACTGTCAGCGGTCAACTGCTCCCTTCCTGAAGGTCTTATTCCGGGGATTTGGGCTAATATTTAGATAGGATAGAGTTTTATATTCGCGGTCCCCACTGCATGCACACACACACGCGCGCGCGCACACACACACACACACACTGATGTATGGATGCTGAAATCACCGCGTGCTCCTCTGACATTCCGTGATTTATTATCTGCTAATTGATCTCACACCCTCATTAGCACCTGACTGTTTTCTCTCCCTCCCCGGGATTTGCTCAAAAAGTAAAAAATAGAACAAAAACAGAGATGTTTAGTAAAGACAGTAAAGACAGCAGCTCTGTAGCTAAGTCGTGTGTTGCATAAAATATTCGCACGCGTAAAAATCTCCAAATTGGATAACAAACATATAAATATTACTAATTAGTCTAATAATCATTCTGAAACACTGAGTAGGAAGATGTTTCATCACTGATTTCAATATTTATAATGATATTTATTAACATAATACTTTTATATTCATATGGATGTTTTTGTTTAAAACAGTTTTCAATTAAAAGTGCAAGAATTATTATTATTATTATTATTATTATTATTATTATTATTATTATTATTATTATCTGATCCGATATCCGATTGAAGCAAAGTCAAGTGCAAAGCTACACCAGTGTGTGACAGGCAGTGAACACAGGAACACACACAGAGAAAGAGAGAGAGAGAGAGAGAGAGAGAGAGAGAGAGTTAGTTTACTGTGTAATTATAATTAACTCCTCATTAAATGTCAATGTTGCCATGTTGTGCAGTTTTCAGCCTCCGTTAAATTAGAAATAATTCTGGTTTGGGTTGATTGCTGGCCTACAATTCCGAAATTACAATAGCTGATTATTTATGTTTAAGGTGAGTCGCGCGAAAACCGTTGCACCAACCTGGCAACCCGAGAATGCATCATGTAACTTCATTTACTATTATTTGGAGAAATGCTGCAAACACAACTCGAAATAATAATAAATAAATAATAAATAATAATCTATATATAAAAATGTACAACATTTCTCAATGAATTTCAATAATTACAATTAAATCAGTCCTTCTTTTAAAAATCGACGGGATACTAATTTAAAAACGGAGTACTGTCTAAGGTACAAATGTTACATAATAATAATAATAATAATAATAATAATAATAATAATAATAATAATAATAGATCGACAAGCGCTATTTTAAACACACAAACAACATGGATATATGAACAAAAAATGACCCACCAATTCTTTCTATAAAGTCATAAGATGTTTTGAAAATCTAAATTGGTTTTAAAATGTATTTGAAATGTTAAAATATACTTAAAATAAACTTAGTTAACTTAAAAAAAATCAGTGCTCAATATTGCATAAAGCAAGTATACATTAAGTAGGTTAGTGGGATCAGCCATGATATGACTCAAAAGCAAAGAATCTGATCTACAAAGTACGGGAAAATGAGAAAACAGTGCTAGTGATAGGTGCGTCATTTTATTTTCCAAACTGCATAAACATGAGCAAGTGCAGTGAATCTGTGGAGTAAAATATCTAAAACCACGAGGCAGAAAAAAAACCCAAAATGGCTGCATGTTCTTTAACACTGTCCTAGAAGGTTACAATGCATGGGTGCATGATGCAGTAGGATATCGAAACCAGTTGCGTTGTTTGGATGGACACAGTAGTTTTGTGTGTGTGTGTGTGTGTTATAGAACAGATTCCCGGACCAGATTTTCTTTTCAGCAGTTCAGAATGACACTAAGGAGCAGAACAACAGGAAGTAGAACGATGTAGCTGCACGCGCGGCGACTCTCACATAAAGCTCGAAACGAATGATCCGATTAAAACAGTGCAAATGATGGAAACCATGCTCCAGGACATTTGTGCATTAGATCAGATTTTAATCCGACAACGCGTATAGACTAGTAAGTGGTGCTAATAAAGTCGGGCCTTTAAAATGGCAACTGCACAAAAGCAGAAAGATTAACCATGCACCATTTAGAAACATTAGAAGATAAGATGATGCTAATAAAACACGATGACGTCAGAAACACTGCGCAAATGAGCAAAACGACTTCTGTAGGTACTACTGCTTTAAAGTGCCGAGCACCGTGCATTTATATTTAAATAAAGCTATAGAAAATAACTTGTTTGCATGTTTTTAATTGCAGGAAAAAGTGAATATTGAGAGGAAAAACACTCCAAAAGGCTGAGGAGTGCGAGCTGTTTGTTTGATGCGATTTACCTCCTGAAACATTTTCAGTCTTCTCTTCCTAACTTTATCCTACTATCTTTATTCTAACGTTTTCGCATGATCTTCCTGCACCACTTGCAATAATTGAAGCGCCGTTGATCTGTTATGATCTGTAATTTGCAAACAGCAAAAAACAACAAACACACCCACAGTCCTGCATGATGTACAAAACAAAACAGAAGTGCGTTTTGATTAGTATTTAACTCATGTTTTTCTCTGAGTAGATTTACAGAATTAAAAAACGCAGTCGTCTGTGAATAATTATGTACACAACATTGCATGCCTAAATGCATTCCTATCCCTCCTGTGTTTACACCCTTGTGTATGTGTGTGTGTTTGTGTGTGTGTGTGTGTGTGTGTGTGTGTTTAACGGAGCTCTGTATTTTGTCTGTTATCACCTGTGTGTTTACAAAGGAGCTTCCGACTTGGCAATGATGAAGCGAATCAGATAAAGACGAGAGAGAAAACTCGGGACATGATCCGAGTTTACTCCGGAATTATGTTGCTCAGAAAACAAGGATTTAATACAAATAAATAAAAAATAAAAAATAAAAACTCCTAGATAAAAAAAACAGGCGGTGCTCTTACGATTCATATTATTAATATGACAGGATGATTTAAGAAAATAAGAAAGGTCGATGAGAAAACAGTAAAGATTAAAATAAATAAATAAATAAATAT
>JAOUQY010000030.1:3856216-3866470 GCA_028566355.1 Doras micropoeus
TGTCCCAACTCCCTCTCAGCGTTTGTATCCACATCTGATGTTTATGTGTGTAATTGCGCTCGCGTGTGTCTGTGTGTGTGTGTGTGTGTGTGTGCACGTGCACGCGTACGTACGCTTGAAATAGACAGTAGCCTATCAATACCCTAGTTGCGGTATTTTAAGTGTGAATCTGTGCATCGCCCTACTATCGTGCGCCACTGTTTTAGCAGTAAGGCTTGTGCAGTGGGAGGCTTCATGCCACCCACCCAGCTGGAATGTCATGCATGCAATTAGGGGCGATTGCAGCAGGGGGCTGGGTTAGGGCCTGGGGGGTGGGGGGTTAGGGGTAGGGAAAACAGAGGGCTGCCGCCTGATTAAAGAGTCAGAGAAGTGGGGTGGGGTGGGGTGGGTGAAAGAGGGACTTCACTATGGGGTGGGGAATGGAAGAAGAGGTAGATGGTAAAGGATGAATGGGCTTCATCTCAAGGAAACACAGAGAGAGAGGGGGGGGAGACCAAACACGCATGCTGCCTCATGCCTCCCACCTCTTAACGAATCCGCATTTCCTTACCATTTCTGTCAGTCATCAATACCCATCAATAGCAACTGGCCCTCTGTCAGACTACCCCCAACACCCTCTGAAGTGAGAAAAGAGAGCTAGAAAGAGAGAAAAGGGAGAGGGGGTAAAGGGAAGCCACATGCATCATCTGGGAGAGGAAGGAAACCCATGTATAAGTCAGAAGAAAAAAGCAAAACGTTTAACGTCTAACGTTATGTCTGTCTAGTAGCTCGAAAAAAACCCGAAATCAGGGCCAATGTTTTTTTTTTTTTTTAACCTGTCACAATTATTTAGGAATGTCTATGTTCACTGAATAGAGATGAGATCTCATGAACCAAGTTGCATATGAAAAAACATAAGCCATAAAGTCATAATCCCTTCCTTTCTTTTCGAGTTGTTTATTTGCCTTTTTAGCCGAATCATCTGTTAGTGTCACAGATGAAAACACAACAGAGCATGCAAAATAAATAAATGCACCAATACTTCAAAATAAGCTGCATTAAAACGATAGCATGTCGTTTTAACCAATGTTTAAACAAAACTAAGACCAAAATTAGTAAAAGGAAAATAAAAGAAAGAAAATGTTATTAGTGTAGAGTGTTTTTCCTTACGGTTATTTGCAGATGTCCATGCTTATTTAATAACTTCATGAATATTTAGTGAATCAATAATACACTAATAAATGAACTGGAACAATTTACTCCCATCTTCATAAATTTAAAATGTGATTATTACCGAAAACACACGTTATTTCATAACAGAAAATCTGTTATTAGAAAAAATGAGAACATTTGAATAGTGTGTAATACACAATCTGCAGTAAAGAATATCGTTAGAGATTTTTATTGAACATATGATGAAAATGTTAGTATCTTAACCATTTGTGTATTTGTGTGAAATATATATTTATTCCCTAAAAAAACTTTTTTTCTAAATATTTACTAACAATTATTAATCTAATGAACTGGTCATTAATAAGAATTATTTGGGCTTTTGTTTTATAAATAGTTTGGAAGAGTTTTACGAAATCTGACCATGAATTAAATAAAATGTTTGTTATTAAAAAAAATTAACCAGTATGTAAAAACAATAACTCAAACATAGGCATATTTTTATACTATCATATTTTAGACAAGACACCAGTAAAAACATATTTGTGTAGGTAATTTAATACAAATAAAACAACAATAATGCGTCCAAATAGCCATTACATTAGGCTGGTTCAAATGACTGAAGCTGTTTTTCTTAATTTATTATCCAAAGCTTATTCATCACATCAGCTTTGATAAGGAAGATCGTGAACGAACGAAATGATTTCAAATATTTTATCCAGATGTATTTTGACACAAATCGCGTAAACCACACAGTTGCAGTGTCAGAGAAAATTCTGATCCGTGTATGTGAGAGGTGGAAAACATGTCCAGCTGGAGTCGTGTGAATGAAAAAGAGCAATTTTTTTTTCAAGCTGAGACTTGAGTTGTGCTACCGGGTGGGGGCGTGGCTGGCAGAAGCACACGGGTCACGTGAGTAGAAGGGGGCGTGGACTAACAGGAGAAAATAAGTGCAGATTCGCTTCCTCTGCTGTGTCGTAGGATGTAGGTCGTTAAATGTACGTGCCAATGTACACATAATGCGTGTGTGTGTGTGTGTATTGTAATTTGCAACATGTTGAAAAAATTGGTAAACTCTTGCTTTCTGAAAGATATACATTTATTGGATCTTGTAAATACAGTGATTTATTAAAGGACCTTTTTTGCGTAATAAGTAGATAATAGGCCCGCAATATCTGTAAGATAATAAATAATATTTTACATATATTGTTGCTGGGGTGCATAGTGCACACACACATGCCTATATATATATATATTTTACACATTTTATTTTTAAACCTAGAAATGTGCATATAGTGTATACCTTTAAAGTTGCTCTCCAATTATGAACCATACATCTTTTTTAAAGGTACACTATATGCACAGTTCCAGGAAAGACAGGTTACATAGTAAACATACACCCCTAGTGACATGGAAAGGTCCAGTTTAGTACCTTTTTACTGTGTGCGTAAAACTGAATACGTACAGAGGCGTGAAGACAAGGTAGTTGGTGTTGGGCAACTAAGAGGGGCCAGAAAAGCTGTAATTCTCTTCCTTCTAATAACGCTGTGCTGACTTGCTGTGACACTTCACTGTAAACTTGACAAATGGACTCAAACCAATCACTAAAATGTATCCTATATAGCACAACAGAGCCTCCACTTTTCCCTTTAATTTGCCACACGTGTGCATACGGTACACGTAAGCCTATATAAAATGTAAGCATGCAGTTTTCACTCCTATCACGCGTGCATGCAAAATTTCCAAACCACGCGCTAGCCTACATGTTGCACAGTAACTTAAATAGGCCTATAATCCGTGCGCAATAACGAGAGGTAACAGTGTTGTTTCGTGGCGAGGTTTTTTTTTAATCATGTATATGATTGATGTAAATGACATTCTTGAGGGGAACATGTTCGATGTTAAAAAAATACAAAGTGGAGGCGTTAATGTTACATTTTATATGGCATACATACATGCATACCTCTGCTAGTGATTTACACTTTACAGCCCCTCCCACGCACACACACTCTTCACATATAATCTGCACTACACGGAGAGGATATCAATAGCTATTTGTTGGGCGAAATGTGTGTGTATGTGTGTTTGTGTGGGCACGCTTTTTAGAAAGCGAACGGAATGAGCGTGCATGTGAGAGAGAGAGAGAGAGAGAGACAGAGAGAGAGAATTTCGGATTGAGAGTTGTCCCTTCTCCATGTGTCCGCAGCACTTACTGAATTCACGCTCTGCTTTAGATCAAACACTCGGTACCGATTAGGCCGCAGTAAACGGGGGAGAGCGAGGCGGCGAGAGGCGGGCCCTTTTCCGCCGGACAATGCCATTATTTCGGCTCCATTGGTCAGGAATGCCGGATTTTACAGGCCGCTGCCTTCCTCCAGGCGTCAACCAAAGAGCCTCCGGACCCCCCTGCTTCCCTCCTTTCCTAAAACCATGCAGCATATCTATCCCAGCCACCAAGACTGACAAGTTTGCCAGATTGGCCAGTTTCCTGTTCTGTCTATTTTTAATCACCGAGCTGAAAACATGGCGCTGGGCTGGCAGTAGGCTTACTTGAAGTTGTCGCGGACCAGGCCTACAGCGATCAGATATTAAACTGTGACTATGAATTGGAAACCCAATCTGCATATCCAGTCTGGCAAACCTGACAATGCCTTCTTCCACTTTGCTTTCCACCATTTCTTCTCCTTGATCAGTTCAAAAGATCTGGTTAAAATATATCCTCTTTTACAGTCTTTATTTTCATACTTACCACGAGGCAAAGTCCTGAGAGCAACTGTAGCCAACACCCTTAGGAAGAAAAGTCAAATCAAGAACACTTAACGGTCTTTATTACAAAAGGCTCCAAATTAGGATCTTTTAGAGAAAATAACAACCCCAGAAGCCAGCGAAGGACCCATTTAACCCATAGGAGTTAAAAGGTTTGTTGTTATTGTCGCAATTTATCAATAACAGGATAATGTTTTAAACTGATAATGACTTGATAAGTCTAGTCTAGTCTGTATACAGATTAGGTCTAGCCTATATTTTACACAGGCTAGTCCTACTGTTAAATTAAGATTTGGAATATTGTTGCATTTAGTTGCATGTCAAATCCAGTTTTCACTGCCAATCTTGTCTTTGAACATTAAACATAAGTTATTAATCAGGTTTATTTATGGATAGGTATTTATTTCCAGCTACTTGCGTGACTATCATAAAATTAAATCACCAAATTCTCGTTTTGCGCGGTAGATGTAATGAGAAATTTGTGAATGGAGAATGGAATGTGAGCGTTCATTGTTAAACTAAAACTATATGATGACGTTTCGCAGAAAGTCACCAATCACAAGAGTGATGGGACAGTTAAATGCCTCAGAATTCGCCCAATGGCTCGTCGAGCGGCAAAGACTAGCGCAGAAACGGACCAATCGGAAACGCGCATGCAAATTAAGAAATTCGCTTCAGCAAGAGCTGAATGTCAACTAATCAAAGATGGAGTCTTGGAGCTGAGAGACCGACAGGCTGGCCACGGATAAATTACAATTTACATTACCAAGACAATGTGAAGAACGAACACGCAAGGATGACAAGATGGCGTTGGTTAAACTGGATGAATACGAAGGAGCTGGTTGGAGATTACTGATGGCTCCCTATTTTGTCCTGCAATCATTTGGTCCAACTTTTCTCTCTTTTTGTCGTTTCTTCTTCTTCTTCTGCTTTCAAGGATTGTCCCACCTTTTGGCCAGGTACCATTCATGAAATTCGGGAGGGGGGTCCCTCTTTCTGTTTGTGAGTAGCATCATCCGGGTTATTTCTCGGAAATGGCGGGAGCTGAAGGCAAAATCGACAATATCGTGTCGCTTTGGGTGGGTGAAACTGCAAACAGCGGTGGCTGGTCTAGTCTAGTCTAGTTTGAAGCCCCTAAACATGGCTGTAGTTGGAGATGTTCAAGAGCACACTAGTTGTGTAGAGAGCATGGACAGCATTGCGTTGCATTACACTGGATTTGCTGGTTTCTGCTTGGTTTCTTTCTTACAAGAAGATTTTTATCTACCCAGAGGTCGAGCTTTCATCACTTGGATCACCGTGGATACATTAGAAATTAGACTTCTGGAGCTACCTGAAATGTTGGTCCAATTAGTCCATTAAACTAGGCCATGGGTTAACCTGCAAACAGCATGCCGATATTAGAACAGTAATTTAAAAATATTACTTATTACTTATAGAAACATTTATTTGTCTTAAGGGGTTTTTTTTCGGGCCCCATTTTAGGCCTGCCTGTTGGAGTTTAGATTAAGTGGTTGGATTGTAGAAGAAACTGTTTTGTATATTATAACGGGACTTCACACTCAAGTCCCAACAGATTACATCTGATTTATTTGAATTTTACAGTTGTAACAGTAAATTCCGCTATTCGATTATTATTCTAGGAAAACGAAGATTTTTTTAGTTAATTTATTGTTTGTTTAATTCAGATATAGAGTAGAAATTATTGAGCTCATTATTATGCAGAATGCCGGGGCGTGCGACAATGTAAAAATAACAATCATAAACCCCCTGTGTTGAAATGTATAATAGTACTATTATTATTATTGTGTGTGTGTGTGTGTGTGTGTGTGAGAAAGAGAGAGAGAGAGAGAGAGTGTGTGTGAGTCAGAAAGAGTGTTTTCCTTAAGCGTTAGTCTATATAATTTAAGTAGAAGCATCACTCTTAATACGAAATGAATTTAATTAAATTAAAACTCAAACAGACTAACTGGCTTGGGACATATTAAATATCATGCACTGGCTTTGCAAGTGGTCAGAATCTCAAAGTAGTGGAGAGTGAAAATGCCAGGCTCGGTTCAGCAGCTCCCGCCCCCTCACTTCACCCCCCGAACAGGAGGAGAGGAGTGCAGGACAGGAGGGGGGTTTCAAATTGCCACTTTGGCAAAAGGGATAAGAATAGTACATATTAAATGAAGGATTCAGGTATTGTATCGCGGAATGTGCTCTTTGCCCCATTTCCCCCTCTCCCTTCGTTTCCTACTCGAAGGCATCGAGTTAATGCTTTCCCCCCAAATCGCTGTGCTGGTGAAATGTTTATTTTCACACTCATCTAAAAAACAAAGACTCTGATCATGTCTTTTTCTATTGATTCTGGAAAGCAGTGTTATAATTTATGTGGCAATGCAAAGCTAACTTCAATACTTCACAAAGTTCATTTGCTTGGTTTTTTTTTTCCTAGCCTATAGGTTCAGAAATTCTTATAATCCATTCTGGAGAAAATATTTCAGCCAGTCTGCTTTTTTTTTTTATTTCTTGATGTTTTTGGATTACTGCAGAAATCAGAAATTATCGTACACTATGATTTTAAAGTCTGCATTTGAACTCTTCTTTGTGGTTTATTTACATATTTGAAATAGTCCCTCGTTATTGTTGTTTTTTTCCCCCCTGGTTGAATTCTACGATGAATTCTCGAATGTTCCTTCTCTATTTAATAGAAAGCAAATACGATATGTGGACGATTAAATAGTAACTAACAGTAAGTAAGCTGAGATTGTCAGTTTCTGCTTTGCTCCTCTCATATTGTTAACCAGGGCCCTTTTTCTGTTGTACTACTGTGAATCAGATAAGCAGTGCAATATTAAAAGGGCATTGGATGACAAGAAACACTCCAACCTTACCATTCCAGTTAAACGTGTCCAAACTCCTTCTTAGAAATTACTCTCATTCTTAGAAGTAGATTTGGTTACACAGTCTCATTCTGAATTTTCTTTTCATAATGTTTCCTTACTGACAATCTTTAATAAAATAAAATAGCCTAAATTAGGCCTCATTTGTAACATTTGCTGTCTGATATTAGTTTTTTTTAAATCTGTATTGCCTCAAAACATTCATGATTCTAATCTTTATCATAATCCTCGTTTTTTTTTTATAGGTGCCTATTTAATAATTTATACACAACATTTGTGTTCTGCTGGTACCAGTGATTTAATTTTGGTTTACGTTTTATATACACATTAAGGTATATAAAATGCATTTATAACCTAACTGTAAATTACATGCATTAATGTGACACATTAAGTGCGTTAAGTCAGTGACATACAAGTTATATTTATTTTGATCGTCAGTTTTCACTTTATAGTCTGAAAAATTTACAGTAAGCCATTTTATGACGTAAATAACCAAACGTAACCAAAGTCTGGTTGTATAGCCTGAACTACTCATTAGAAAGTGCTAAAGTCTTTTGCTTTGACGATGTTGCACTACTGAACCATCTAATCAAGCAGTGCAATAGTATTGTCATTGCATTCGGCTTTCGCCAACTCGTATGGCGTTATACGGACAGAAGAATTTGCTTTAGCACCAGGGCAGCAGTAGGCCATGTGCTGTTTAATATGGACACGCTCAGTCAGACCCTTAAGGGGATTTTTTTTCTGTAACACGAGAGGGCCATAACAGTAGTCTTTATACTGACTCCAGACCTTCATAGTATAACTCTGGTGTAATAAATATGACCCAGACCGGGCTAAGTGTACTACAGATAGCCAGATAGCTTATACAGTGGCAGTCTGGAACCAACGTAAAGTCCATGTGTCCATAATACGTATCACTTACGTATACGTATAAGCGTATACTGCTGGCCTGGAGTGCGTGAAAAGTCCATTCACGTGTCCCTCACACTAGTGGTGGGCGACATTATTACCACGATAAATTAGCCCACGTCACGATACGATTTTCTGATCTTTACCACGATAAATTAGCCCACGTAACAATTTAATTTTCTGATAATTGGCACGATAAATTATCCCACGGCCCGATATAATTTTCTGATGATTACCAGGATAAATTAGCCCAGGTAAATATGCGTGTCTCTGATAACTGGTCTGCTAAATTACCCTACGTCACGATATGATTTTCTGATCATTATCTACCACAATAAATTAGCCTTTACACTTTTTGAAAAACAAAATTATAAATTTATTAGACTTCTAGTGAACTGACATCTGATAAATCAGTGGTTATTAGATGTTTTCCGTATATCCTACGATGTCGCAAGGTCTTCATAAAATTCACGTAAAAATCACCTTCGTGTTCTATTACTTGGCAAAGCTCCGTCCCACTGGACCAGGCCACAAATTCCGGCATATAAATAGGATATGGGCACAATTAAGCTATTGGTCACGTTTATTAAAGAAACTGAGACTATAAAATTAATATTGCTGTTGCTACACTTTTAATCTGAAAACAAAGCAATGAAATAACGCAAAAATCATATCTCTGATTTTAACTGAACGAAGCCGTTAAGTAAAAGCACACAGTATGCTATATTGGGCATTGTTTACAATTTTTTACAATTAGATTTTTCCTTGTTAAATAGTTTACGTTGGAATCAGCGTTTGCCTGTTTTTGCGCCTGGTGTATTTTGTCCTTTTGGTAAACATTAATGAAAACCTAATTTATAACTGTCATGCACATTCGTGTCTCTCTGTAATAGGCCTATCACACAACTTGGAGACATTATCTTTTGTAGCCATACTGCGCACACTGGCACTGCAAGTACTTTGTGGAGATCTGGAGTTAGGCTAAAGTCCAGTGTCCCTGACCGTGTTTGTGTGTGTGTGTGTGTGTGTGTGTGCGTATAGGCCATCCATATAGTAGCAATGCTCTTTCCCCTCGTGGTTAAAAAAGGCCTAGATACCACGCCCCCAGAGAAAGAACATTCTGTTCAACAGAGCTTCAGAGGCCGTCTTCGCTTGGAACACACAAACTTACATGTTAGATTAAATAACGTTCAAATATTAGGCTATAAACCCACTTTCTTAGATAGTAAAGCGTGTTAGGTTTATTAAATGCCTCGTCAGTCGTAGGCAATTTGTTCATCTTGAAAATTTTAATGCCCGAACGGTTTCCTATATCAGTTTTAAAAGCAGTCTTATCGTATCACGTGCAATATAAGCTTTTATATATATTTAATAAAACTCACGCCATCGTGTTATTAGCCTACCTTCTCGCAGCCGGAACAGAATATGAACCACTTTCGAGAATCGTTATTTTATTTAATTCCAGTGGGATTTTTTTAATCAAGCGCCGATAGTGTAAACAGTAGGCACTTTTTTTTAAAAAAAAGAAGAAGCAGCATGCAAAAGCTGTGCTTTGGGTTAAGTAGGCCTACAATAGCTATTTATTTTAAAATAATCCATAAAATAAAGCTGAGGTAGGCTTGTCACGCAATAAAGTCAGACGTTATGAAAGGATTTCGTCCCACGCTTCCTAACAGCCGTGTCTGATAAATATCAAAATTAGAGATTAAACCATTTAGGCCTATTATAACACAAGTACGTGTGTTTCTGCTTATGCTTTTTTTCTCCCTAAAATATAGCTACTGAGCAAATAGATGTCAGGAATATGGACTAATATAGCTAATTGCTTTGTATGGGTAATGGATTCTGTGCTTCTGGCAAATATGTGAACGCACAGGACTTAAACAAAAGCTATACATTTTGCAGGGGTATATGGTGGGACTGTGGAACAGAGGAGGAGGAGAAGGAGGGATGAATTTCCTATTTGAGGCAGGTCGGTGGGGGATGGGACTATTTGTAAGGAATGCGGGAGGGGGGCAGGTCTCGTTCAGTGAGGAGAGGAAGGGAAAGAGGGAGGGAAGGAGGGAACATCCCACCCAGAGTGACATTTTTACTCCTTGGTCGGTGTCTGCAAGGTTAGGCAAGCTGAAGTTTTACTTTCATATCATCACTTAACAGACTGAGTGAGAAGTTTGGCAAAAACGTAACGCTGCATGCATGCATGAAGTTTCTTGCAGATTACAGAGTTAGAGGTAGAAGGCGACAATGGTAACATGTTTTTTTAAGAATTAAAGTTCTCGGCGATGGTTTGAATTACAGGCTTCATACTTCCCACATAACATCATGCATAGGGGATGTGCACATTGGCTCCTTTTAGATATCAAATGCATGCATCGTCAGCGAGGCAATATGATTTCAGCTTGGAATTTCGTCTTCATACATACAGTCCACACTTACACTATTAAGATTTCCTACACTATGGCTATGCTTTATCCAGGTCTATAGAGTACATTTGGTTTTCTATTGGTTATCTTTTACGTATCCTGGCAACAGCAAGGAT
>JAOUQY010000030.1:3866493-3876863 GCA_028566355.1 Doras micropoeus
ACCCCCCCCCCCCCAAAAAAAAAAAAAATATCTTCCTCCTCCCCCTCCGCTTCCTTCCTCATGCGCGGTGGTCTCGGGGTCTCCAATGGCAGCACGTTAGCGCGTGCACATCACAAAAAACATAAACCAAAATATAAATAAACAACCTCACTAGCTCCCTTCTCCAATGCTGATCTCCAGCTTAATTATGAAATATCACCAATTATTTCATGATCAATTAGACTCTAGGCTACAGTCGCACTCTGATCTCTCTCTCTCTCTCTAGCCATTTCTTTTTCTTTAATTTTTTTTGCTCCATATAAGCTTTAAACTGTGTGTTTATTCATCAACATTGCGGTTACTTTCTTGATAACAATGACCGTGCTGTATATAGGGCGCAATTTCAGACCATTTTACCTCACGTCACATGCTGCCGTAAACGCCTAGAATTAAGGAAATTCATGGAAAATGTTCCCACGTGGCTCAACGCGCATGTGCAGCTCTCTCACATGGGGAACACGGGGCCTTCGCGCCACCTTTTTTCTGCTCTTCATGATCATGGCTCGGCTTTGATAGCCTAGAAGGCCAAATGCATTGGTTCCATTGGTGGTAAGTGCAAATGAACATTCTTCCTATAGCCTATAAGTGTTGCGTATTAATATGTTTTTAAATAATTCATCCACAAACTAGAACAAGCTTTCTAACACATTAGGGCCCAAATAGCCTAGTGTTATTTTCTGGCGGGTTGTTTATCAATTGGTACCTGTCGCATTAAGAGGTTCATATGTTATTGTCATTATTGATGTTATTATTAACAATAGTATTATGCTTATTATGGCAATAATATTTGTCATTATTGCCATTGTTAATTATTGATAGTGTAGCCTTTATACTGTGTAGAGTATCCAGTTCTCGTCTCCGTTTCCACCCACTGTGAACGAAAGGCTCGTTTATAAAAAAAAAAAAAAAGAAAAAAAAGTCAGCCATACTTGGCATAGGACATGTACGATCATGCATGTCACTTCAACGTGAAATCCCCCAAGAGAGGTGGGGGGATCCAAAACTATTCTGTTGGAGCATGTCATTTGCTCGCAGGCAAAAACTGGTATGTGAGGAATTAAGAGTTTCCCGACGAAAGAGTGAAGCATATGAGCTTTTAATTTGGCCTGCGTTGTTGCTATGTGTCAAGAAGGTGAATCAGGATTCAGGCATATAGCCTAGGCTTATTGGATTGAGTGCTTGCTGATCTCAAATACTTTGCAGCATTTTAAGCTACACTGAAATGAGGAAATGAATGGATGTCATGTGGGCTAAGTGTACTTTAGGGCTGTTTCAGCAAGCACTTTGTCATGCCTTTATCACTGTATAGGCAATAAGATAATAAAATAAAGCATATATGTTGTATTGTTTGATTTTCTTTTAGGTTGTATATTTCATATAAATGGAAAGGAGATTATGTATGTTTTGCGGGGTTTATTATTATTTTTTAATAGATTTGTTGTTTGTTCTCCACTGAGGCAATTCCTGTCTGAGGCCAACACCATGGTTTGTCATCTGCATTTCATTTTGACACATGCTTTTTTTTTGGTCTAAATAGCACAATTAAATGTTATACAGGCTGAATCAGAAAAAAAAAATCTTTACACATTATGAGAAATGATCTATGATTCTTTTACTTGTGCAGTCTAATGATTGAGTAGTGTAGAAATGCAGGTGAAGTGTAACGTTTAATGGGTTGTTCATACAAAACAGGTTTGATATGATGAGAGTGGTGGTTAAAAAAAATTATGGCAGTGCTGTAGTAGGTTTGATGGTAGGTGGCAGGAAAGGGGGTGTGGTCACAAGTACAGCTTTAAGGCCCACTAGTAATTTCTTTTAAAAAATCATATTTTCTTTCTCGTTCTCATATTGAAATGCTAAAAGCTCAGCCATATTTACTTTAAGATGCTATAATGCATTTCCATTATGAAGCCCACCTTGCAGGCGAGACCCTATCAATATTGCCTCTGCTTTTTCAACTGTAACTGTAGTAGTGCAATATTGCTTATAGGGTCTTGACTTTAAGGCATATCTGCAATAGCAAGTGTTCATCATTTGTTTTTATGTGATATGCTAAGAACGTAAGACAACAGTGATGGTATAACTTATGTAATCATCTTATATGACGGATGTATGTTTTTGCTGAAATAGCTTTCATTTCTGTATATTTTGCCTTATTTTAACAAGATCTTGAGTTACAGAAATGTGGTCCAAACCCTAACCTTTTTTCAAATTAGTCAAGGAAAAAAAAATTATTAGATGAAAGCTTGCTGAATGATATCATTATTAATTACAGTGAGAAAAACTGCAAAAAAAAGTATTGCTAATTATTTTTCCAAAGACAGTCATGCAAATTACTGAGACGAAACTTCAATATTCAGGAAGTAGATCTGGCTTTCATTGTAAATAAAGCTAGAAAGATTGTGATTTGAGGTTTTGCTTATCGTATCCTTATGCTTTATTGATCTCTAAAGATTATTGCTGAAACGGTAAATATTCAATTAAAATAAATGCAAGGTTCTCTTCATTTTTTGTGTTTTGCTTTCAAACACATTGAACTCATTAGAGAAAGTGTGTTTTGAAAACACATGTCCCTGGAGGCATGTTGGTGCACTGATTTGATGTTTTCCCACCATTTAATCAGAACAAGCTAGTGATTTTGATTATATAACTATTTATTTAGACAAATCCAGACACATTGTGAATTGAAGTTTATCTTTCAGAGAAGCATGAAATAAAGCACATATGGGTCATATACCATATCTATGTGGTTTTAAACTTATTTCCTTATTTCCTCATCATTGAATAGATATACAATAATCCATAAAAAATAATAGTTGTTGTCATGTGGATTAGGTAATGTATGATTTATTAATAAGATGCCTTGCTTAAGTAGTTTTACAAACGGAGCAGATTTTATTCTAGCAGTTACCATTAAGTGAAACAAAATATTAATTACTTGTGTGCACGTGTTTCTGACAAGGAGGTCAAGAACTGTGTGTGTGTTTGTGTGAGTGTGCGTGTGTGTGCGTGCACAAGTGCACATGCAAGTGTATGTCTGGAATAGCTCTTGTATTCACTGGCTGTTCATTGTCTGTTGCCTGACACTCTTTCTCTGTTGCACTACTGTGGGAGATGCAGCTAGCAGTGCAATAATGAAAGGGCATCAGTCCACTAGACTAAAACTCAAACATACAAATACATACCTTCTTATCTATTCCTCTGCAACACATGTGGTTCTCAGTGATATAGCACAGAGCTCCCATCCACAGTTTAACATGTAGGGTTTGCATGTGGTTATTCTTTGTATGCTTTATGTTGTAAAGTCAGATATATAAATAAAAGTGGAAATCATTCATTGTGGTTTTTCTTGCATCCGTGTAACCTACTCTTTGACATATGAACATCTTCATACTATAAACGCCATTAACTTTTCTTATTTTAAAGTTTACTGTAATAAATATGGATAAGTCTCATTTACAGATTAACCAGGATTTTGTTTACTTGCTTGAAGAGACAGATGTCATAGCTAATAATATATATATCTGGTTTAATTGCTACACGAAACCACTTAACAGGAACAAAGGTATTAGGATGTTATTAACCTGTGGCCTGAAATTCAAGAAACAAAGGGATGATTGCAGGAATGAATAAACACGTTTAGTGTCCTCTGAATTATTTTAGTGCTGTCACTGTCATGTTTGATAGACCATTTTCTTTCTATAAGTGCTATTTGTGGGCATTTAAAGTGAATTAGCATGGTCTGTCCTAATCACTTCAGTTACACTGCACACTATGTGGACTCACTATGTAGCTCATACAGAGGTTACAGTTTCATTATTTTAGCAAAAGAAGCACAAAAATAATGATAAGCTGCTCATAAATATAATACAAACCCCAGATAATATGGAACAGAAATGTAAGGCTAGCAAGGTCAGCAACTGGATGAAGGCAACATGGCGGACAAAGAAAGGGAATTCCTGATAAATATTGATATTTGACATATGCTATCAGACAAAATATATGAATATAGGTTAGTCTCTGTTATAATTTTGTAGAAACGTATTGTTATTGTCCATATCCACGCTCCATAAGATACCTTGGTACAATGTTGACATTGTATGGCGAAATACTACGCCATTAGCATAGAGGTGACAGCTGTTTTACCATTAAATGTGATATTCGTTTTATTCGTTTAAATGAGAAGATGAGAAGAAATAAAATGTAGACAAATGCTCTGGATTGCAAGGTTTCTTTTCCTAAATTTACGCAGAACTTCGGGCGCCATGATGAAAAGCTCTGAAGTGTGTACAGGCGAATTGACAGAAAATCATAATTCAATCATGCATATTTTTTTTAGTAACGGGCAATTTATATAGGATATAAGACGGCATGTTTTTCTTTTCGACGCTCAAGGCGTTAAACTTTATGCTTTCAGGGACAAGGATCGTACTGAATCACAACATGGAGGCTTTCTTATTGCAGAAGCGGCTGTTTTTTTTTGATCACTTCTTTTTTAGGTTTGTGCGCCACCTACTGGTACAAAATATATCACCACGTATATCAGCGGCTTTTCCTCAGATATCCAGCTGTAAAGATGCTGGGAAGCATTTACCCGGTTTCTGTTGTCATTAAAGGACAACTAGGTAGATCCTGGTAATTTAGAGAATTAATTAATAATTTAGAGATTAATTATCTCTATCGTTTAATTATTATTTTGTTACTTTTTGAAATATTAATTTGCGGCGGCACATTTCAATGGTAAAATTCATTTCCTTTTTTGCTATAAAGTATAATTTCGTTTATTTCATATTATTTATTTTTTAAAAACATACAATAATTGGTTTTGCATATAGGTTATGTTTGAGTATGCGTGTCTTTAAGTGGATTTATTCGACTGTACAGAGCTGTCTTGCCATTATTATTATTATTATTATTATTATTATTATTATTATTATTATGGTCATCTCTGGGATATGTTTGAGTTCACTTGTGCTGAATTGAATCGTCCCTGCAAATCACCTTCATCCGGTGATGTGATGGGCGTGGTCTCTTCGTGGATGGCTCCGCCCCCACCCACAGGGCATGAGGGCTCATTGAACGGTTCGATGAGGATGAAAGTGATCTAAATCTTATGCTGTGATCATCCAGCTCACCAGATCTCACCACAACTGAACACCTATGGGGAGATTCTGGAGCGACCTGTTAAACAGCGCTATTTATCATCATCATATACATCATCATCATCATCATCTTCTTCTTCTGCATGATTGTCACAACACCAGTTGAGGAAATAGCTTTTAGAAGAACAGTGATCATCGCTTCAGTACAGTTCCAGAGACGTGTAGAATCTAATACAGCCCTCTTACACGCCTTATGTCGTTTTTTTTTCTATTTGTCATCTGTCTGCGGTTTTCTAGTTATATTAATAGCCTATAATTTAAATGCTATGATCATCAGGACCCAGTTTCCGAAAAGCATTGTAAGGTTAAAGTGACCTTAACTGAGTGATGATCTTTGTGCTGTGATAGTTTGGGGGAAACTCTAAAGCTTAGATTAATCCTATTAGATTTAATTATAATTTTATTTTATAAGATTTGCACAAATTAAAAATAAAACGTAGGTCCAAAAGACCACATGTACTTATAATTAAAATGAATCAGCAACTGTATAATAAGAATAAGAAGCTGGATATGAAGCATATGGTTTTGATCCAATATCTAGAGTATATCCAAATACCATAATAATATCAATACAATTATTTAGATCTAATGACTCAGTTTTATCATCACAACTAATTACGCGTATGTAATTTTGTATTAGTCCAGAAAATAATATAATACATATATAATACAGGAAATTTGGAGGGTACATCTTTAATATGTTACATGTTTAATATTATTATAATTTACATTTTACTATTTTCTCATCACTCCTTAGACCAGTAACATGGGATTGCTCATGGGTGTCACTTTAACATTTAATATTAAAGAAATTACTACATTTTATGTATACCATATTAAATGTTTGTCTTGTTTGTCAGGAAACTAAACCACATATAGTGATGGATGTTACCTAAATATTATTATTGGAAGTGGCTGTACCTTCAATCATGAAGTAAAAATGATATTAGTTTGTAACTAAAGCACAGATACTGTCCTGTAATATTCTTATAATGGCTAAAACCTTGTTTCAAGTTTGTAAGAATGAATTTATTGTCATAGTATAATTCTACTCGTCAAGCAGCCAATCACAAGACACTGCAGAAAGAGAGATAAATAAAATAGATCCACTGTAAAGCCTCAAACACAGAGCTAGCAGCCATTTTTAACTGTATGTCCAAAGAAATAAAAATGTAACGTCAGTCCTTACCAACAGGGAAATGATTCAAAGTACAAATTTTATTCTACACACGTTTTACTGAATTTTAATTACAAAACAGACATGAAGGGTAGAAAAAAAACCTCAGATCAGACAGGACGTATACAAATGAAACTAAAACACTAAGTGGAAATGGTGGTACAGTCTTTATTGAGAGTACAGTGTACGTTTTGAGTCATCAGAGCTCATCATGATGTGAAGGTTCAGTACCCGGAAGAATAAAAACCCCCTCCATCACCTTCCAGTAGTTGTTAGAATTGGCGGAGGGCATCCCATGGACCTCGCGCTGGCCCCTGATCGGGTGGCCGTACTGCTCTCCGGTCACACTGAGGAAAGCGTCGGTGCCGAGATGTTTGAACCGGACGGCGTCTTCGCGCTCCCAGTAGGTCCCGCTGCACTGGACCGTCCACACATCTAAATCATCACCTTCACCGTTCTCTCCAAACGCACTCACCTCCTGCATTCAAAAAGAGCACGGTTGTTATTGTGGAGGTCAGGATGCATTCACAGAGAAACATGGAAAATGATCCACAGACATTTTTTAGCCAAATATAAGGATGGAAACCATGTGTTGGTTACTGTATTGCCAAAAACATACTAAAATGGCAGGATTCATATCTTATAATCCAGTCTGGTCGACTTAAAGCTGGATATTTTCCCAAAATACTTATTTAGATTTCTTCTTAACAGACAATACGCCTCTCAACAACGATCATCCCCGTTTCTCCAAAGTTTATGGGAATATTAGAATCTGCTATAAATACTGAAACGTGGCTTGGATGACTACAATCCTTCATAAGACATTTTTCAAAGAATAAAAACAAATAGAAATAAAAAGCAATAAAAAAAAATATTTAGCCATGTATAGCTCTGTAAGCACTCTCTCTTAATTGCAGACTGATTTGCATTTTTTTAGACATGTGCCAGTATTTGTTATAGAAATGCAAATTACCAGGTGATTCCATATTTTTTGCTCAAACTGCATGACTGATCCTCTGCTTGGTTTAGAAAAATATATGCCATTAACTAACTGATGTCATTTAATTTAATTTGTTTGAGGTATGTTTCACAAAGCCAGAAGGTTCAGCTATTAAACTAAATAAACTGTTTGTCTCCAGTGTGCTAAGTATTTAAATGATAAAATTGTCACAGAAATATCATTGCTGCAGAAAAAAAAACCCACCGGAAATCTCATAGGGGTTAGTACTGAATACATGAGTGAGGTTACTGCATCAGAAAATATAAGAGCCAATCACATCCCAATATGCTAATACAGCCTATATAATAATGTACCCGGAAAAGGGGGTGGGGCATAACCCAGCCTGCCCCCTCCCTAATTTGCATATTCATACAATCAAGTTGTCTTGATAAGCAGCAAAGCATAAGAGAGACAATTGTGAAATATATGGTAAACTCTATGACTAAATGAGCTAAACATGAGGGTGACTTGCTGAAAAATGCATCCATGTGTCTATTTTTTAATAATACTACATTCTCCTAAAAGAAAACTAGAATAACAAAATGTTACATAAATCCATGCTGTCCTCATATCAGGGCAGGAACATCATTATCATCATCATCTCCCAACACAACACTTTAATGACATCAAGCACGGTATCGGTTTTTCGGAATGCCTCGAGAAATATGTCACAACGGGTACAATGTCATGTGATGAATATCTAATACACAAACACGCTCTTGGTTAAGATATTTTCTAGTGATATCTTTGCACTTGTCTCGTTATCATCTCCTACTAGTAAATATCTATCAAACAGTCAGCAGACCACATGTGCATCTGCTCATTTTCCCCCCAGTTCCTTTTTTTTTTATATTGACTTGCACAGGCATGTGCAATTTCACCCCTAGCTAAATCCAATAAATGGTGCCAAATATTTAGATCCCATGTGTCTAGAAGGTCATCAAAAATAATAAATAAAGCAGAGTTACCTGTATGCCGAACTGTCCTTACAGAATCCTGGTCTGTATTACTGGATATTAGAAGTAAGCTTTTTAAGAGGGTATGAAGATTTATTTATTACTTTATTGCCCATTTGTTTTTATAGGTATTAGATGCCAGTACCTATAAAGAGCGACACTACTCTGGTTTAGGTCTTGCTTGCTTTGGGAGAAGAAATTTACATTTACATTACATTCACGGCATATGGCAGACGCCCTTATACTTGGATCATTTACACAGATGAGCGGTTGTGGGTTAAGGGCCTTGCTCAAGGGTCCAACAGGGCAGCTTGGCTGGGGTGGGATTTGAGCTCAGGACCTTCTGATCAGTAGGTCAGCGCTTTAACCACCGAGCTACACTGCACCCGTCACGTTAGATGTGAGTGAATGCATGGCTGAGAATATGAGGTCAAATTTTAAACAAATAAACAAAGTACCTGGTTGTTTGACAGAGGAGAGCTGAAGTGGTGGCTGTGGAGGTTGCGTCCTGTCTTCATATGAGTAAAACGGATAGCCTGACCACATTTAATGGGTACTCCGCGCTGGCATATTGCATTTGGTTCACCACGGATACGCCAGTAACTGTTTGCATCGTCCGCCGTATCCACACCTGTTACTGACTGCTGCCCACTCCCTGTGGGGGTTATATTACAAATTAAAAGCCATACGCATACACCATAATGCATATTACAATGTTATAGCAGTCTCAGGGCAGCATTGCTGATCACAGCTCCTAGGTCTCCTGCTAGATTCTGAACTAGGGTTAAAGTCTGTGTAGTTTTGCATGTCCTTCCTGTATCCTCATCTGAAGCACTTACTTACTTACTTACTTAAGATGAACTGATGAATGATTCTACATGATCCTTGATTCACAAATGCTTTATAAACAACTGTTAGGCCACATTTTAATCCAGCATCGTTCCCTGAAAATCTTTTAGTTAGTTTTGGTAGAAAAATGGGCAAAAGTTTCAAGATATGAAAAATGAAACAAAACCGGAAGTATGAAAATGGGCAGCTAAGCAACAAGCATGAGATCATGCAAAGTGACAACTGATCTAAACCCTAAGCTTGCTCTGTATGATGTATGAACCCTGTAGTAGCTATTTTATCAGCAGTACTTACTACAAATCAGTTAATTTAATCTAAATCTGTAGTGCATTCAGGAGGAAACAAGCTAGCATAATACATGACTATTGTTGTTTGGTGGTATTAGCCTCACGGCTAATAAGCTAACCGGCTGTGTTCTAGCATAACCAATAAGGAACAATTTATAACTGTTAACCTATATCGATCTACGATTAATTCGTGTTCCAGGTGTTTATCTCTGTTCCAGCAGTATGTGTAGGATATGACATTAATTTCCGGTTTAGGTAGTTTACCTGAGCCGTATTTCACATCATGCGAGTGGAGTCTAACGTTGTGCCTTGTGTTCAGTAGTTTCACTAAAGATCCACACGTAACATACTCAGAATCCGAGTCGCGACCGTGACATTTTGCGAAGATGAAAAACAATAAAAAGAAATCGAAATAGACGCGTACAGCCTTTAACGGATCCATTGCGCAGATGTAGTATGGTGCCTACATATTAATACCGCGAGGTCGTGAAGCTCCATTCAAAACACCGGAGCTGCTGCTGACCAATCACAGCGTGACAAGTCCGAAAACCAGGAAGTAGTGTGTGAACACACGGTGATCTGTGATTGGTCGAGGACGTCATGACGCGACACGTAGTGGCAGCTACGTCCAATGAAAACGTTAAGTAAATTTGCATAAAGGTTTAATGGTGAAAATCTGTTAGGATTTAAATGCCACTTAAATAATACACAGACATCTCAGACATAAGGGATAAAGGAGTTGAATCACAAGAGCATCTCTTTTGATTTACACTGAGGTGGATCACCAGTACAACACACACTAACACACCACCACCACATCAGTGTCACTGCAGTCCTGAGAATGATCCACCACCCACATAGTACCTGATCTGTGCTGGTCCTGTGGGGGTCCTGACCATT
>JAOUQY010000030.1:5118198-5133923 GCA_028566355.1 Doras micropoeus
TCTTGCTCTCTGAGCTCCCGGCTACGGCCAGCTATAGCATCACCCGGATTCGAACTGGCGATCTCCGGATGATAGGGAGACGAACGCGTTGCTATTGCGCCACCCGGGAGCTCGCATTTACTACAGTATTACTACAAAATGCTTTTTTACTTACAGAATTTAAGTTCAAAGTAGAACTAAACACACTTTCAAAAGGATTTTTTTCTAGCTTTCTACCCATAGGGTTGGTTCTCCCTAATCAGGCTGATGTTCGAACATTTTCTGAAAGAGGAAATGTGCTCTAGGCTTCTCTGGTTAGAGGGACTAAACACAGCTTATTAGATACTATCAAGAAGCTAGAAACTCTTGCCTCTCCAAAGAATCTGTGAGTGTACAGTTTAACCTTGTTAAAGCTTTTTGGAGGTTTAACAGCCTTTCTCCAAGTGCCTGCCTTTGTTTATGTGTTTTAGCTTTTGCGAATGTCTCCATCCCTGTCATATCATCGGTTTCTGTTATTACTGTATTAAGAGCTTCTAATACTCCCGTGTGTTTGTTTCTCCTTGCAAAGTCTTGTTAATTGTATCTTGTTTTGTTGTAAGCTGTTTTTACCATATTTATATTCTGTGTTTCTGTATTACAAGCTACAAACCCTGCTTCTAGAAAAGATGGGACACTTTACATTTATGACATTTGGCAGACACCCTTATCCAGAGTGACTTACATTTATCTCATTTTATACAAATGAGCAGTTGAGGGTTAAGGGCCTTGCTCAGGGGCCCAACAGTGGAAGCTTGGTGGTGCTGGGGCTTGAACCGCCAACCTTCTATTCAGTAAACCAACACCTTAACCATTGAGCCACCCCTGCCCTTTTACTTTCTTAAAATGTAATAAATTTGTCATTTGTTAATTGTCAGTGTTTTCAATAATGAACTTAATTCTATTTGTTAAATCTAAACAAGTTTAGAAGCTGATGCCTGCAACAAACTCAAAAAAAGTTGGTACAGAGGCGTGTCTACACTGGCTCACGTCACCTTTTTTAAATTGTACTTTTTGATTTACTTTACATATACATTTATGGCATTTGGCAGACACCCTTATCCAGAGTGATTTACATTTATCTCAACTTAGCAGTTGAGGATTAAGGGCCTCGCTCAAGGGCCCAACAGTGGCAGCTTGGTGGTGCTGGGACTTGAACCCCCAATCTTCTATTCAGTAACCCAACACCTTAACCATTGAGCCACCCCTGCCCCATTGAGCCATTCCCTGCTTTGATCATTTGGGAATTGAAGATACTAATTGTCGCAGTTCTGCAAGTGGAATTTTTGCCCATTCTTGCTGTGTACAAGACCTGAGCTGCTCAACAGTCCGTGGTCACTGCTGTCTGATTCTCCTCTTCAAGATGCACCTTACATTTTCAGTAAGAGACAGATCTTGTGTCAGAGTATTCCCTTAAAACCAACACACTGCGTGCAATGATGTAAAAGATAAGCTCTTGTTTGGTTTTATGTTATACAATATAAAATATGATGCAGTGTTAAAAGCCGCTGAGGCAATACTTTCCACCTGCACATTCACGGGTGTTTCAAGCTTAGTTTAACCAGGTAAGCAGTTTAGCAGGATACATTCCATTCTGAATAAAACGGAAAAAAATCTCCTCAATGGGAATTACATGAGCAGGTGATTTATTGCTCTACGTATGGGTTTGTACAGTCCTTTGCTTCGGAACAAACTGCAGAAACAATGTGAAACTTCTGCACGAAAATATTCATTCTTTCTGCCAATGAAGTCATCAAGCTTACAATTTGTTCATGAGCAACAAAAAGCACAAGTTAGAAACGTTAGTACATTGGCTTGAGATGTCAGCTGGCCGATGTAGTTAAGTCTGTTCATTGTATTGTATCTTAGTTTAAAGGTTTCATGTCTCTACCTTGGATCCACACAAAGCCATAAAGGAAGTAGAATTTGCCGCCGGTGTTGGGTCCCGGGCGCCAGTAAGCACGTCGGATCTCATTCGTTTTCTCAGTGAAGCTGGAGTTCTGCCTGATCTTATACTGCACATGAGGAGGCAAGGAGCCGTCCTTATTGGTCTGGAAAATAACACCTACACAAGGAGAATACAGGGAGTCACTCCAGCGTGCTATTACACTCACACTAATGCAACTGGCAATACAGTCTTGCGAAAAGCAAAAGAATGGATTTGTATAAGAAACGCCTTTCACTTACTGGCAAATACGGAGACATTGTCATGGTAGGCTTGGTTCAGTGTGTAGTTTACGATGCTCTCCTCATCCGGGAAGCCTTTAAATATATCCACGCTCACCTAAAAGATAAGCAATAAACACTTCTCTGATATAACGTCATGCTGTCCCATGAAAACTGTTAATATATATAACAGAAAATGGATAAAACATTCAATATTGAAGAGATGTTCTGGATTATGTAAGTAATAAAACAGTGTGTGCTATAATAGGAAAATACTCAATCACAGGGGGTGGTGTGATGTGGGTCGATTGATTATTGCCCAATGACAGCACATCCTGAATGTTTTATTACTCTTATAACCAATTTGCAACTATTTTTCTTTATTGAGTAATTTTGAATATTGTTAATATCTGCTAAACAAGTTGGATCCTAGCCCGTATTAACCGCACAAAAGGAATGAAAAGCTTGAGTAAGACCTTTGACATGAACTGGGTCCAGCCACAGGCGGCATTGTCGATGGTATCGAGCTGCTCCAGCAGCGCGCTAATGTTCGGCAGGGTGAAATTCTCCTGCAGCAGACTTTCTAACAGCTCACTGTCCGAGCCATTTAGCAGCTCTGGGTGCCGCCGCAGGCCAGAGGTCAACTGTGGAGACAAAACACACAAGGAAATGCATAATAGTAGTAAAAGTCATTATTTTATACAGTAATGTTCTAAAGCCATAGCTGGCATTTTGGTGGCTTGCCGCCATTCTTGGCGTCACCGTGTCTTAATCTGGTGAATGTTTTTATGACGGATGCCCTTCCTGATTCAACCCCTCCCATTGTCTGGTCTTGGAACTGGCACTGTGTGTGCTGTTCCACCCCTTGATGGCCGGGTTGGGCGGCAGGTTGGGGGCGTTGCTCAGGGGCCCAGCGGTGGCAGGCCTGATGTTGGGGCTTGAGCCCCAGACCTTCTGATCAACACCCCAGAGTCCTAACCTACTGGGCTACCACTGCCCCAAAGACATAGCTGGCTTTACCTTATAGAATCCTTTCAGTTAAACAAAAATATGCAACAAAAATATGCCAGTTCTGGTGGCAGCTACCCTGGAACTGCTTTACTCATTTCAATGAGAAATTAGAAAAATTTGTTCAGTTCCTGCACCAAAATGCTGCTTGTCTGGAACCTAGATTCAAAGGCCACAACAACTAATGCAAATCACTGCATTTGCATTAAAACAATACTTGATAAATCACTGTATTCAAAACATGGCTTGAAAATTATTTGTATGGGAAAAAAAGAATAGTAAAATTAATATTGCATCAATGATATCAATGTTCTGAGAGAAAGTTCTAATTAACTGACTTTGGATGGTAAGATATGTTCTCAAAGAGGGAATTACAGCTTGTAAAATCATCCATGGTCATTATTTGTATCTTTTGTTAACACCCACGTCTCATTATATAATGGTTCAGCTCATAAAAGCTGTGGAAACTGTGGTTCATAAATAGGTTTGCATATTCCACAAGGTATCCAGACATCCCTAGCCAAGCTAGACATCTTTTCTACTGATTAAGTAGCAATGAAGAATTGAATTGAACAAAACTGCATTCTGAAAATATTCTATAAGTATTTGATAAGCAAAACTTGGCAGATTTTTGCCAATTCCACTTCTATGGTGTGTCAGATGCTGCATTTGTTGAACGTGTGTTACCTGTTGCAGCCATGCCAGGTGATTGTGCAGTTTGCCCTCCTCCAGGAAAGGTCTGAGCTCAGCTGAAATGTTGAGCCACACTTTAGCATAATGAGTCACGTTGCCCACAAAGGCAAATGTCTCATTGGCCTAGAAAAGGAAAGTCGCATACCTCCATCACCACAATAATAAACAGGAATCTGCTAGAAACATCCTATAAATCTTTAAACGCTGTTGGAAATAGGGCATGAGGTACACATTTGTCCTCAGGGAACTGAGATTTACTTGCCTTCTGAATGACCTTATCCACCTCTGAGCCAATGGGAGAGTAGAGAATCTTGGGATTTGTAGTCATAAGGTGGACGAGAAGCCCTAAATTCCGCTGCTCTTTGCTGGTAAAGCCGAGCGAGCTCATGTTACCTTGCTTCAAAGCTTCCGGCTCAATAATCCTGTAAAAAAAGTGTGGATTTAGTGAACTCAGAAGGGGCGCTGCAAGTAAAGACAATTGGATATCCACACTAACACAAACAAACCTGTTATTTCCACAAAGAATGGGCTGCAGCCCAGCCCATAGCTGCACAAAAGCAGAGAACTGGGAGTGAGGATTATCTGCCCGAGTGTCCTTCCCTTCAGCAGGGATTTCAGTGGTGTTGGTACCCCATGTGGTGGTGTTGGAGCTCCAGGTGGCATTGTTAGCAGAAGAAGAAGTCTGGTGCCCTGCGCATGCCCCTTTGGGCAGCAACTTGGCCAGTCCTGATAGCAAATCCACATCTTTGAGCAGCTTCTCTACCTCAGCCAGGTCCTTCAGCAGAGCACCCAGGTGGGACTGAAATGGCACGGATGAAGCATTGGTCTGTTCCAACTTTAACTGTGGGGATGGAAGGACAGAGAATGATGGAGTTAATTGAGGGAGACAGTGGCAACGAATCTGATACAGGAACTGATCAATAAATGGATAGATGGATGGATAATCGATGGCTGATGAATGGATGGAGGAACAAATGGAAGAAAGATGAATGGATAGGTGTATGGATGGATCACTGGCTGGATGGATGGAAGGGAAGGTAGAGGGTTAGCTGATGGATGGATGGATGGATTAATGGATAGATGGAAGAATAGATGGGTAAATAACTAGCTGTACAAATGGAATCATAAGGGGATGGGTGGGTTGATGAATGATGAAGCAAACAGATTGATGGACGGGTATGTGGGTGAATGGATGGGCGTATGACATATGGATGGACAGATAGATTAATGGATGGATGGACGGATTAATGAATGGATAAACAGATGGATGGATGGATGGCTGAATAGGTGTAAGCAGGTGGAGGACGGGTATATGTTTGAGTAAATGAATAGACTTTGTGTATGAATTAGTTCACAAATCGGTATATGGATGGATAGATGGATGGATGGATGGATGGATACAGAGATAAGTAGGGTTAAGTATGGATGGATGGACTGTTGGATGGTTAGAAACCTGGACTGATAAAAAATGAGATAGTGAAACTGAGATCTAAATAAACAGATGGATTGATAAGATGAATGGATGGATAGATAAATGAATAAATAGATGGGCAAAAGAAAAGGCAGGTCATACTAATTGCCATTCTTAATTCTTAATGTGTTTATTACTCTTTATACCTTCTCAGTGATTCTCTGCGTGTCAATCTGATCCTTCAGCGCTTGGCTGATCTGTGAAAAACGCTCCGCCTTCTGCCCCGCCTCTCCTCCACACATGGCCGTCTGATAGGCCCGTAACAGTGACTGCTGCTTATCAGGGACTGATAGTATTGTGTTGAGCTCACTGTCCCTGCATGTAAGTGTCTCCAGCACTCCACCAGTCAGCAGAATTCCCTGGGGAAAACAATACTTGATGACACAACGTTGGCATGAACAGATCTAGTTAAAGTGACAGAACAAAAAATGTCATGAGGGAAAAATGTAGACAGGTGCAGAGCGTCACGGGTACAGTGACCTGGCTAATAAGCTGCTGGATTGTCAAGACCATCGGTATAATAATGTGTATTATTATACTGATTGTCTTGACAGTATTATGGAATGATAAAGGTGAAAACATGAATCACTGGTTGCTGGTGCACGAATTTAAAATGTGAGCTTATAAATGTTTAGCTATTGAAAATGCAGACTGGCTGGTAAACATGGAAAACAACCAGCCACAATATCTGGTCAAGTACAAACACACCTCCATCACAACATCCCAAAACAAGAACCTATTTCATATTTGGACTACATATTTAGTTTAGCCCTGGCCATCGGTTTGTACACACAATATAGCACCTTGTATGTTAAGCCAGGTACGTGACTGACCTCCATCTCCTGCAGTCCCTGTGGATCCAATTTGTTTGCCTCCCCTCCTCCTCCAGCGATGCCCAGGGCCTGGGACAGCAGCTGGAGAAGAGCCTGCTGATCAGCAGCTTTAGTCGGGTCTCTCAGCGCTTTGTGCAACAAACCCCCTTCCAGGCTTCTCCAGCCTCCCAGCAGCTGCTCCTGGAGTCACACAGCATGATTTATTGACATTGCAATGTTTCCCAGAGTAAATTTGACCATTTGGAGGTGTAAAGGTTTGTATTCAGTTCTTGCTACCTAACCACACCAAACATCCAGGAGGTCCAGGTCATTTTTGGGTAAGTATACATTCATGATTCATTTGTATCTGTATTCATGAGAGGCACTTTCTGCACTGAGGGAAAGTGCAAGTCCAGTGATTGTGTGTGTGTGTGTGTGTGTGTGCATGTGTGTGTGTGTGTGTGTGTGTGTGTATGAAACAAGATACCTCCAGTTGTAAGACTTTCTCTCCAGGGCTGCGAGCACCACGGTGACCTTCGGGCCAGCCTCCACTTCCTGCACTTGCTTTTGGATATGTGCCAAAAATGAGGTTATATACCTGCATCAAAAAAAAAAACCAAACACACACATACACACACACACATTTGTATTGCTACACTTGTGAGGACTTTGTATTAACATAATTATAACTGCAGCTAAT
This sequence comes from Doras micropoeus, assembly GCA_028566355.1. Lineage (NCBI taxonomy): Eukaryota > Metazoa > Chordata > Actinopteri > Siluriformes > Doradidae > Doras > Doras micropoeus. The sequence goes on from JAOUQY010000030.1 coordinate 5,125,064, forward strand.
TACTGCTCATCCTAACCCTAATCCTAACCTTAACTTTAAAAATCTACCACAAAACCCACTTTCCTTATGGGGACCTGCAAAATGTCCCCACAAGATCAAAAATATCAATACTCATATATTTGTGGGGACATTTGATCCCCATAAAGATACAAAAACATGGTCACACACACACACATACACATTCTGTCTTAGAATGTATGGTATGCGGCCCACCGGCCAACAAGTTGCATTTTTTCTTTGACCTGACTGACCGACATGTATTCTTGGCTACAAACAAAAAAAGCAAAAACTCAACAGTGAGAACAGGAAATTTCAATAAAGCTATAACCGTGCTGTAATGACTACACCGTTTACCCGTTTATCTCAATGGAAATACTCTCAAATTAAAGCTAACAGTCTGCAGTTAGAGCTCATATTCATTATTACGATGGCAGGAACAGCACTGTCCTATAAGCCGATTCTCAATCTGTGTTCCCGTCTGGACTTGTGTTCTTGTGTGCTTGAGAAACGTCATCATTTGCAGCCCGAGTACTGTTCCGTTCAAACTTCTGCATCTAGCCAAGTACAGTTTCAATGCCCAGATGTGTTCTTGCTCCATCCATATTATCAAGGATGCATCGGGGGTGACTTGTGTGGACAGGCAGATATCCCAGAATGCATTTCGCACCATGCTCAGCATAATGGTGGCGGAGAAAAGTCACAGCTAGTTTCGAAATGCTATACTACACTACTATACTATACTAATACTAATACTAACTGTTGTTGTGTTATGAAAAGTTATAAGATTTTTTAGGTTATAATGTATTTATAATGTGGTTAATTTATCAAGAAAGAGGCTGTGAAAAATTGTTCTGACGTTTTCAGAGATACGCGGTCATGCTAGCAGGTGACATCAAGTACACCAAGTATGCTCCTGTTCCAATGGCAGAATGACCGTATAGCGTCTTTCCGTCCTCACGAGTTTGTACTCAAGAGCTGAACTTACCAAGCCTGTACTACCAATTCCAAATCTTCTTCTTCATCTTCTTCTCCTCCCTCTTCCATTTTTTCAATGATATCATCTTTGACTTCACCAATCCATGACACTTTGTATGGTTGTAGCCCCACATGTAAGGTTTGTGTATGTGCTTGTTGCCCTTCGTGTTAGTGCCCCCTGAGTGGAGTAGGCTCAAACCACAACAAATCAAACAGATCAAAAACCATTTTGCCAAAAATTATGAACTCATTATGGCAAATCGGCCTCTAGGAGGCACATTACTAGCTCATTACTATTTATTTGTGGAGTAGCATCACCTACTGAATAATGTTCAAATCAAAGTTCTAGCATGTCACTAGCCAATATCTTGTAATGTAAAGCCTCAGACTTCCTGAAATTTCCATGGCATCACTACCACAGTCTTTAGATGCACCAACTTTCTAGATCTTTCTCTCACTTTATGAGGTGGTCCTATTACACACCACTATGCAGTATGTCTAGTTTTATTACAACCCCAGTATACTACTTTTATGAGTAAGTAAATATGACCTGGCCTTGGGTATTTTGATGGGGTCTAATCTTGCTCTAATAAAATAAGAGACAGATACGTGGTTATCCATGACCACCTGCTTCACTGGGGTATAAATATTATGTGACGCAGAGGCCAAATTTCCGTAGTCATTCATTAACATCGGGAAGGTTAGAGAATGCACAAAGGAAATGAGACCCAAGAGGCTGACCTTCATAAATAAGGCAATAGATTAAAAAATGACACATAGCCAGTATATACTGTTAGAACATTCATTTAGAAACAGCCTGAGCTGGAACAAAGCTGCCTAGAATTTCTAGAAAGACAATACCATTTCAGGGTCACCAAGTCTCCAAAACAATTAAACCCCAAAATCCATAACAAGAAATTATTTGAAAGGTGAATTAAGAAAGCCTTGAGTACAATGAGTACAAGCACCTTCCTGGAGCTTCCTTACTGGAACTTCCTGGAATTAAAATGGGGCAAAAAAAGAGCAACAAACTCAGTGTAGGTTTGTCATACGTAAATCGTAAAACTGTGATAACTTGCCATTCTCTCTAGAAGCTTCCATAGATGTCTATAGCTTTATATACGCACTGGAAGACCCAACCAATGACGTCTATAGGTGGCGTTGCCGTGTACCAGTTTTTTTGGTACTTCAGTGTATATGTCTATAAAAATGGTTCAGTGGTTCAGCGATCACAGAATCAAGCTTTTGACATGGATAGTCCAGTCTTCTGGCCTGAACCCATCGAAAACCTGTGGGCTTATGCCACAAAAGAGAATCAGTGAGAAGATATGAGGACACTGCAGGATGTGGAGAGATTCTTTATCGAGGAGCTCATCTCACTGATCTCTTGCTGTTATGTTGGCTAAGGAAGGGTACATAAAGTAAAAATGGTTACCAGGGGTGCCAATAATTCTGAAGCCTCTATTTATTGTGGTTTTTAACAGGTACACTTGCTATACATATACATTTTGGGTATAAAGCTGCATCTACTATAGGTATCTAGTGTATAATGTTATGCATTATAGAAAAGTTGTGCATTAGCTTGCACATAAATATATCCAAACGCTGCAAGGCGAAACAGCAAGCCAAAAAAACTGTAGGTTAAATTTACTGCCTCCGGGTTATTTTTATTCCAGTGTGTGGAGTGTGGAGGAGTTGCTTGATGTTACAGCATAGGTGCTCCTGACATTCCCAATATAGCAGCAAGTTAACAGCCTGGCACTTAATAGCAAAGAAATGAAGTTCACAACATTAGCCTGTGCCATTAGCACCCTCCCATTCTGCTGTCAAAAACACAATAGGTAATGCAAAATAGAGGCTGTGCCTCCTGTTAAAGAGAGCAGGGGAAATATGAATGATGTCCTAGGAGCTTTAGAGAGGAGCGAATTAGGAGTTGGGTTGAATTACAAACCTCTTTGAGGTTGACGGGGGACGAGAGAAGCAGGCTGGCCGTGTCGTTGGACAGAGAGAGATTCTGGATGAGGAACTGCTGGAAGTGAGCCGGATTCCTTAAGACGCCGCCTAAAGTGAAGCCTGGAATCAGAGACCGCAGAGTGTCATATAGGCGGTGCAGCGTGAGCATTATTTAATACACAGGTTAAGGTTAAGTCAGGGTGCATTTAAACACTTGAGGACTATGACCACTCTGCAAATGCCTTTCACATTCTGTTGGTTTGGGTTCAGGCTACATTTTTGTTATGGAATGTGCAGTGTGGGTGTGAGAACGCCACTGTGTGTGTGGATCTCCAGACCGTGGCTGGCGGTGAAGCCATTCTCTAACGGACTCTGGGCCGAGCTGAGACTCTCCAGGTGCTGCCGTAGTGACTCCAGCTCCTCCCCGAGAGTCGGCCCCTCTGAAGAGAACAAGTGATTCTGCTCCACCACCTCCCCGATCCGCTCCAACAACTGAGTCACGCTAAAAGGGGGTTTAAACAAACAAGGCTTTGATAAGACAAGACTAGAGAGTGTGCAAGAATGAAACAAAACACCAAAGCATATTACATGGGTAGTTAGAGATCCTGTTATAAACCAATACATCATTACAGTTCTGCGCTGAAGTCATTGTGAGAGGTTCATTAGGCAGGTTCACTGCTTATACACACACGATTACAAGTGCTAATGAGGACTGCTGTTAGGTGCTACAGACACAGTGGGAGATTTTTAGAGGTGGGAGAGAGATACCGTGTTAGAGCATTAAGTCTTTGACTCACGTTGAGTTTTTGTACTGCAGGAAGCCGAACTCGTCTCGCTGACCATCCGGACACAGGGACTGCATGATGGGAATGATGCCAGCCGAGGTCAGGGGGGCGGCGCTGTAGAAAGCTGATCACGCCGTGCCGAAAAGAGGATAACGGGAGCGCCAGGGAATGGATGAGGATGGCGGGTCCAATGGAGATGGTGATTAGTAGGGATTAATTTAATCAAGATGTGAATGTTGTAAAGGACGAGGAGAGAGTAGGGGTAGGTTAGAGAGAAGTCATTGCAAATAAGCATGGAGTGGCAGAGAGGTGTAGGGAAGAAAATGGTGTTAGGAGGGAGACAGGCGAGGAAAATTGGGGGGTATGGGTGGAGGGGAAGAAGAAATAAAAAAAAAAATCAAACCAAAGAGAATCACAACAAGAGAAAAGAGAGAGGGAACGGTCACAGCTCAGAAAAAGAGTCAGGAGGTCAGGGAAGGTTTCAGATGTCAGGTCAGAGTGTATTAGGTAAACTAGCTTTAAAGACCCTATTATTAACTCTCTCTCTCTCTCACACACACACACACATACACAATTAAGCTGTCATTCACTGGAACACAGAAATACTAGCCTTGATATGTTGCCCAAACACTACAGCCTACATATTGACAGATCTACAAAAAGCTCCAGTACACATCGAGCCGTCAGTTTACTGAGTTAGACCTTCCTCGTATCTGCTCACACTGGCCCTTCTTTGAAGTAAATTTACCATACAGGTCCCTCTGTATGTGCATAATTACTCTTGCACTGCTGTTTTTCATCCTGATTAAGCTATCAAGCAGATTATTACTGAAAGTAAGGAACAAGCATTATTCTAAGTAAGGAATAAACCCTGATGAAGAGTGCTGTAAAGGGAAAATAATCTTCATAATTGTGTGATGCGGCCTAACCTGAAGCCCAGTTACTGTTACTACCCCAAATAGCGTGGTTTTTCCAATAAAGACACATCCCTACATTTCTTTTCACCACAGTGATCAGCCAAAGATTACAATATTTATTTATTAAATGAACATCTCATCCTTTTAATTCATTTATATTTGTGGTACTGTAGTAGTACTCTTGGTCTCAAGACCACCTTTTCACTTAGTCTCGTCTGCTCCATCATGAATCAGTCAGCATGGGTTGGACTTCAGAGCGAGACCATTTTTCCATACTCAAAACAATAAAATTAATCCATCGATTCACACTGTTCTGTTGACTGGTGCTATGTATCTGATATACGAGATCTGTCCAGAAAGTAATGAGAATGAAATTCTAGCACTCCGTACAGCTTACGCATGGGGATGGAGGTTCAAGGTCAGTTAGAGCGCGATCTCAGAGAAACAGTAGGATCAGTTTCAGTCGGATTCTAGCCTTCGCAGTGCCCAGATATTTGTTTTTGTGAAACCCTGCTGAAGTGCCTCATCACTGGAGCAATCCAAGCAAGTTTGGAGCAACGGTACATGATCCGATTCTGTATGAAAATCAGTAAAACTGCATCAGAAACTCTGAAGAAAGGTTACGCACAAGCTACCCTATCGTCACCCGACCCATGAATCCTGGGTGTTTGAGTACGATCCTCAGACAAAAGACAAAGTGCTGAATAGACAAAGAAAGCTCGTGTCTGATTTCTTCTTGTTCCTCAAGATTAAAACACATCCCCATGCATAAGGCCTATGGAACGTGGGACTTTCATTCTCATTACTTTCTGGACTGACCTGGTATAATGTTGTTGATGTAGGGGAAAACAGAGCATACACAAGTCCCTGTGTAGCCTGACACTTTAATGATAATGTAAGAAAATAAGTCAAGCATTCAACAGCACTGTGGATAAATCAGTCGTTTGGTGCCTAGAAAGTGACCAATATGATGAAATGGCTAGTAGTAAATGTTTCGTAAAGTGGGTGTACCTAGTGAAGTACCAGCTTTGCATATAACTCAAACCTCAACTTATTCTACTCAGTCTTAGATTGACACATCATCTCAACCTAAAAAAAAAAAAATCAATTATCCAGAATCAATCCTGTAATTACCAAATTTGGCCCATAACTGCTCTGATGATTTAATAATCCTACACTTAATGAATGGCTCTGGGAAATGTGAGCTTCCATTAAACCTCGTGGCCATTTCACATTCGGCCTGAGCTGCTGGTTATCTTGGCACCCCCCTCGTGCTGGCACCAACAGCAGGGCAAGGAAAGTTAAACATAATCTGCTGACTCTGCTTTTCTTAAGTGTTTGGATACTGCAGCAGACAGCCTGCGGAGCTGGCATCTACTCCTGCTCGTTCTCGCTCTTCTCCTTCCTCTCTCCGCTAATAAGCCGCCTCCTTCCGGCGTTCTGGAATTAGACGGCACGCGCTTGCTGTCAGCACCTGCCCATGCAATACAAACTCTGTTTACACAACCGGGTGTCATATTTCTCCTGTTCCAGTGATGGCTGGTCTAGAGAGACACGCACAGTTCAGGTCTAATACACTGCTGTCTGACATCTGCTTCCTCTCTGGCCGAGGATTAACACAGCAAACACGGTCAGAGGAAAAAAGCCTGGTCGCCGGATAATTCCATTACACAGGTTAAACAGTAGTGTGTGAGAAGAGATTAGGATTGAAGATTTTAAAGGACTAGTCTGGCCAAGAAAAAATTAAATGCAAACAATTTCCCACTTACCCCAAGGTTTGCCGAAGGTTGCTTTTTCTAGTTTGCAAAAGCTACTGCAAGGTCATAGACAGAAAAACTGGTACGGGAGCCTATGCAAAATACACTGTCATGCATGTGTGCATGCGATCTCATAAAAAATACTTGCCTATTGGGCTTGGCAGAGGTCTGCGCTCTCAGTGCACGTCTAATTATTACACACTGACGCCTATGCAGAATACATAACAACGCCATCTATGCACGTCCACAAGTGCGTATATAAAAAAAATAGACATCCGTGGAAGCTTCTAGAGATGTTTCCCTCGTGAGAATGGCGAATTATAACGATCATGTGATTTTCAACCCGTGAGATGGGTGATAGCATTTCAGAGGTAGAAGCAAAGTTCAGATTTTCATGTATGTGCATTTCAAGGGTGTACCGTGACTCTGGGTGAACGTGAGCAGCGTCAGCTGGCAAGAAACTTTTCACGTGATAGACGTGCAACGCTGCCTCAAGTAACATCAGAATTCAATGCTGGGGCCTCAACAAACACCAACGTTTCCTCCAAGATCCCATGGGGCACCTATACCAGTTTTTCTGGTACTTCAGTGTACGTTCTGTCTCACTCAACTTTGGGGTAAATGGAAAATTCTGCCCATTTAAATTTTCTCCCATCCTTTTCCTTTAACATATTATCATTTGTATGAGTTGTATGAGTGTTGGAAATAAGCAATAATGCACACATGTTAGTGTACACAAAAGCCATTAAACCTTTCTGAACCTTTTTAATCATTCACTCGTTCATTAACTCATACCTTCATTAATACATTAGATGTGAACCGTAGTGAGTGTGTGCTGATGCCTGCTCAGTGTCCGGTTCTGTAATATGGTCATTGCTTTCATTAAGTTTACGCTGATAGAGGAAACAGGATCTGCAGCACATTCATTCCACTCTAGTAAGCGCCCCATACACACACACACACACACACACACACACACAGACGTGCACTGCTATACACATTAGAGCCCACACCATGACACACGCAGAATTAGGAAACAGAGAAAGGCGAGATGCAGCACAGATGGCATGGCACACAGAAGTTTCATCAAATCAGAAACAGTGAATAAAAAAATACAATGCTTAGACTTACACACTGGTCCAGCATGCAGTGAATATGTACCATGGAATAAAAAGAAAGAAGAATACAGAGAGAGAGAGAGACAGAGAGAGAGAGAGAGACAGAGAGAGAGAGGAAGGACAGAAAGGAAAGGACAGATGATAGAACAAAACAAAAATACAAGAAAAGACAAAAAGATGGTGTTTGATTTCATTCAGCATTGGAAACAAAAAGGACACTATGGTGACGGAGATTAATGAGGACGCTCTCTGAGAAAGGACACGACTAACCACTGTGCCAGAAGCCAAAACGTCTTTGCAATCGACGCTGGATTAGCAAAGTTGCCCAATAATGCTGCGTGGCCACATATGAAACAGTAAACACAGTAACATCGTTATCTATTATCCACCAGCTCATCCATCACACAATCGTCTTCACTCACAGCACCAGCACTGCTATTGACTGCTGTAATAGGAATGTTAGGAGTGCTGGGAACCATGCTAATGCTTCCTCACCAATTAGCTGCTCTTTCACCTGTGAATTTCTGCTAGGTGAGTGGGAAAAAAAAAAGGAATCGTTCGTAAGCGTGGGATGACCCATGTCACAGACAATATCTGTGCTGATCAACATACATGTGAGGTAAGTGGAAAAATTAAAAAATGTATAAATCTTTATTTTTTATTGTTGTTTTATGGTTCTTCATTTTTTTTTAAATATCTATTTACCCAGTTTTTTTACTGCCGTTTTCTCTCCCCAATTTTTGTCCCTTTCCCTCACCCTCTGTCTTACCTTCTTTCACAGGGATGGCTGGTTTTTTCTGCCTCAGACCCAGCAAGATGAAGAAAAGGACCAGAGGGATGAAGATCTCAAACGCCAGCACCCACTGTGAACACAGAGCAAAGCAGTGAATACGGCTTGTCGGGATGCTTTCCGTCTGATTGTTATTGCTATCGTCTGTGCGTTGCTCGGTGTGGAAGAACTGCGTTAGTGTGGACAACCTGAGCAAATACTGTACTGTAAGAACAAAGTGCGTTAAAGTGTATTTTGTACCTTTGCCATTATACGACTAGCGAGCTACCCCGATGCTTGCTAACTTGCTAACATCACATGTAGTATTTACATTTAGAAGAAGCTGTGGCCATAAGGAAGCAGGATATGAACATTTTCTTTTCAATAATAAACCTTCCTAATGTATGGCCAAGTTGAATTTTCTACTTTTTTAGTGCTTTGTGGGATAAAAGCTTGGCTAAGTTGTAGACTCAGCATCTGTATGTCTAGCATTACATTGTAGCAATAACTAATATACAGGGGTTAGACAATGAAACTGAAACACCTGTCATTTTAGACCACAATAATTTATTAGTATGGTGTAGGG
>JAOUQY010000030.1:5647734-5662901 GCA_028566355.1 Doras micropoeus
GTCCAATTTAGCCATGAAACCTCCCACACTAAAATGACAGGTGTTTCAGTTTCATTGTCTAACCCCTGTATTACACCTGAGCACAGAAACTGTGAGGATGTGAATGTGTGGGGAGAGATGGTCTAAACCTGAAACATGTTGTCACCAGCGTTATTGTCACTCTTGGACGAGCCGCTTGGCCTGGAGCTTTCTCCACCCTTCTGTTTTTTAGCAGGTTTCTCCACTTTGCTAGGCTTCTTCCTCTTGGCCTGCGGCAAATTGTTACATTTAAAAGTTAAAACATACATAAGTTACATAAACGTCCGGCAGACGTAAAAACAGTCCGGAGGTAAGAGTACAGTGTGTAAAAAAAACACTGAAGATCCTACCTTTGTTTCGGCTTCGCTGTCAGAATCACTGCCTGATGTAGAAGACAACACCTCTTTTGATTTGGGCATGCTGAGGAAGACAACCGGCAGGCCGTTACTGTAAACTGTAAGCCAACACTGCCCCCACATGGTGATTCAAGAAAACGCACAACACCCAAACTACTGAACTCTATTATCCTAAAATCTTCAACGACTCCGTAAACATAAAATGAACATGATACGTTTTCAAGGTCCTGTACAAATTTTGTTTGAAAAACACTGGAGTTCTTTGGGGTCACTCTGACCCCTAGTTGTATAAACCATATAAGAAATATCAACATTTTACTCACATTTATTTTGGTTGTTGTCTCAGTATCACTCACTCACTATCTAAGCTGCTTATCCTACTACTGGGTGGTGTGGGTGCTGGAGCCTAAACCAGTACTGGGTGAAAGGCAGGGACCCTGAGCAGGTCACCAGTTCATTGCAGGGCAGATACACCGACAGACACGTTTATACACACACACTTACACCTAGGGGCTATTTATTATCTCTCTATACGTCTTTGGACTGTAGAAGGAAACCAGAGCTCCCAGAGGAAACCCATGCAGACACGGGGAAAACATGCAAACTCCACAGACAGGACCCTGGCTGGGTAAACTTCTGCTAATAGTATCAAAATGGTTCCAGGACCCACCAGATACGCTGTCAATCATATCCAAGACATAAAATCAGCATCAGCTCTTCATACCACGGTCAACCAAAAAAGGATACATTTGAGAAAGCAGACTTAGAGATGAAGTGTGTGTATGGCGACAGATGGAAAGACCCGGAGCATCAGGTTGCTCGTGTTATGTTTTATTCAAAAGGCTATTTCAACAAGGCTGGTCAACCATGAAACACAAGGTTCAAGGTTCAAATAGCACCTAAAGCATCGGGATGCCTCACATCAGTTCAAAGCAGGTCCGTTTTATTTGTACACAGGAGGAAAGAAGAGCAAAGCACGAAGCAACATCACAGAAGTTCAATCCCTAATGAGCGAATCAGAAGCAGCCGGTAAAGAGAAAAACTCCCCGAGATGACACGAAGAAACCGGGAGAGGAACCAGACTCCAAAGGGAGCCGGTCCTCTCCTGGGTGACACCAGGTGTAGAGATTATAACTCTTCGGTATACTATAAAGGATGGTATAAAGGATCATCCACAAGAGTTACGAATGCAGAAACTCCAAGCCGAGGCGGAACATCTGGATGACACGAGCGAGGTCTAAGGGCCAGACACCATGAATGAATAAAGGAACGGATTTAGAGATTTAAAATGCACTAAGGTACTGTGTGTGTGTGTGTGTAAGTGCTTTATCTTGTTGACTTGCTGCATAGTTGGCAGAACTACATGATCCATTACTGATCTCGCTTTAGTAAACATACGGATTTCTATGCTGCTGGTTGTCAGAATCACTCAATTTACAATGATCTTCTTTTATAGAGGAAAAAAATTCAAGTGATGCAGCATATACCCATATACAATCAATGTACAATATTGTATAACTACGTGCTAATACAGTAAATAGTAATTGATAAGTAGGCTTATTGTACCCTTATTATTCTTATTATAAAAATGTGCATTGCGTAAAAAACACTTACATTTTACTATATAAAGACGGCTTGTCCAAAATCCCTACCAGACTTTGAACTAATGCCTGCCATGTTCATTATCCTTCCCTGAAATTCCAGAGTATTTACTGCCATTTTTAAACGCTTCCCTTCAGGTTCATTTTGTGTACCACCGCTTGTTGTAGGAGGCACGCATTCAGTCATACAAGCTCATTTATTTCCAACACAGAGCGTCCTTACTTAGCAACAAGGAGACTTTTGGTGAAGTGGAAGGGCGGAGGCGATGGCCGATGACTTTCAGCCAATGGTAGAAGTGGTGTGTTCGCAGAATCCCGCTCAGGCCCGACAGGCACGCAAGACATCGATGTGAAAATGCGTTTCGTTATTTGAAAGGCGGGTTATCGCGTAGTACAAAGCTGGCGTGACGTCGAAAACTGGAGCAAAGTAACAAAGTAAAAGGGCTTTGTGAAAAGTCAAGCGAGGATCCATCATACTTGGATTTGTTGATGGAAACGTAATCCTAAGCACAAGTTGCAAGTTAGGAAGCAATTAGAAATGTCCTGAGGAATATAGTTATGGAAAGGCTGACAGTGACAGCACACACCTGAGACACCGAGATATTGTATTAAAGGCGAAGTTGACAAGCAGGAAGCTCATCCGGTCTCCTTTGACAGCGTCCGACCGTGGCACTGATAAAACAAAGCGAAACTAGCTTTACGGACATCCCTCTGGAAAATATCTCATCTCATATCTCATATCTCTGTTTGCATGGAGGAATCAAAACTTATCCAAACCTCCAGCCAAGCTGCTCTGAGAGACTTCATGCATGTCCTAAATTATATCCTATTTTCTACACAAGTGTTAGCTAAGAAATGCCGGATATATATGTTTGCATCTGCACCCTATTTACTTTATAGTGAGCCATAATCATTCGTTCATTCTTTCGTCTTCACGAGACGCTTTATCCTGGTCTGGGTTGCTGTGGATGCGGAGCATAGTGCAGGAACACCCTCAGTGTGAACACACTCTGAAGAGGAAACCAGTCCGTCGCAGCACAGCATGAACACATATATTCATACCTAGGGCAAATTTAGAGTCGCGAGTCTTCCTAATGGGTTCAGGAGGTGAGAGGAAACAAACAAACAAACATACATGGAGACACAAGATTGCAGAACATTCTGCACAAAATTCTGCCCAGACCTCAGGAAGCCCCGAACCCTGGCGCTGTATGCCATCGACGCTGCATGCCAGAGTCGTAATCGTGTGCAGAATATGTAGACCATTTATGACAAACCAACAATGAATTGCTGTAGATCAGTGCATACATTATGCACCCTAGGAGCGACTGAATAAACACACACTGGCGTTTGAAGGGAACAGCGAGTAGCAGCTGTGTCATGCAAAGTGCCTGGGTGAGGTACAAAAACTAATCTAGGCTTTGTCTAATCCAACATGTCAAGAGATCCGGTGACCTCCCGGCTTAATCCAGGCCTCAACACAACAGGACAATATTCTCCCCGAGACGGGGAGCAGGGCACCGGGAACGTGTACGATACCAAGAATGTACATGATGGCACTTGTCAAGTGCACTTTTGGAGTTTATCAGGAATAGGAAGCAGGGGATGATCAGCACTCGGGTCTTGCGTTGTTACTCAAGGCTGTGTCAAACAAAGTGCAGATTATTGACAATCTTATGTATAAAATGGTGGAAATAGTAGATGATTGTTAAAGTGTAGTAATAGTAACGAGGCACTGACGTCATTGCCACAGAGACATAAAACAGGTGAAGCCTGCCCTCCTGCCATGACTCTGTGCTCATTATTATTATTATTATTATTATTTTATTGTCAAAATGAGCTCAAGTAATGCCAAATCATTAACGTATATTATTGAAATTATATTTGTGAAAGGTGTTTAGCTAGCCCACCGCTCGTTGCGCCAACGTGGGTCACGAGGCCTGGAAATAAAAGAGTCGTTACTCCCACAGAAACACTCTTATCACACTGGGTGACGCTTATCACACAACTTGGACTCACTTCCGGGTTTTCAGCACGTTGATATCAACATATTTACAGTGTATATTATTCGCTTTCAGGTGCATAGCTGACTTACGTTAGATGATGCAGTTAGCTAGCTGGATGTTCACTGAAGCCAGGGCACGAACACTGAGCCTGAGCCGGGGATTTGCTTCTCACACACACGAGGGGGGGGGAGAGATCACAGCGCTGGAAATGTAACGCCCCGCTTAGATCACGTGACTGTCATTGACGAATCAGATCAGACGTTTGAGGCACGTTGGCTATAAAAAGGTTAAGCTAGACACGTTAATCACGCCGCCATTTTGGAAAGGGTAACTTTTTTTTTTACACCGTGCTTTTATTGCGTTTAATTCGATTCGTAGATTGCTAGAAATCCCGACAGTGTACAGCAATCGATCTAAAAATGTCAGGCACCTAAAAAGAAGAAAAGACCAAAGCACTTTCACAGATATAAGTTTAAAATTTTAAAACCTAAAATTGATATTTACATTATTAAACATTTCGTATAAAACATTTCCCAGGAGTACTATTAGCATTTTTTATTTATTATCTAATAAAAAAATATTTTTAAACTGAAAACGTAGTGTAATTTTTTTTAACAACCTTTGTTGGTAAAAAAAATGTTTAATTTAATTTAAATGTATTTAAATAAATAATAATATTTAAATCGAAATGTTCATATTACTCTTACTCTTTTCAAAAACTGTATGGTGGTGTTGATGATTTAATTGAATTCTTGCTGCTGGAATATTGCAGAAACCTTTTTAAAATATATATATCTAATAATATAACAAAAAATGTGTAATAAAACGAATGGTTTGTTAGCGACAGTATTTCCGTGACAACTACATTTCCCAGAGTTCCGGTGTGCGGAGAACACATTCTACTTCCGGTTATGACACGCTCATATAAAGACCGCAGCGTTTGCAGCGAGAGTTCGTCAGAGAAGTGGAAGCCAATGATTCCCATATGTCCAGTGGTCTCCTTCACCTATGGTAAGGGGAAATTAGTGCTGAAAACCCGGCAGCTCGGGGTTACACACGGCCGCGGGTGGGTCGGAGAGGTTAGAGCGGTGTGTTAGCTGCATGCGGGTGTCTGTGCGCGCTGTTTGTTATCAGTAGTTAATCCAGCGCAGAGATAATGCGGGGTTTCCCTGGTTGCTAAGCTAGCATTCTGCTGTTTGCTAGCCGAGGCTAGTTAAGCTAACGTTACTGGGCGCTGTAGCCGTTAGCGCTTTAACCCCCTGCCTGTGTTTGTCGTTTCAGTGCCCAGCCGGCTAGGTGAAGATGCCAAAATGGCTACCGGCGGCAATTATTTTGGATTTACCCACGGTGCTGCTGCGCAGTACAGGTAAGAGCTTGAACCGTGATAAAAACGGGTGTAGCATCAGCAGTCTCGTGCGCTCGATCTGCGCCTTTACGTTATTTCCAATGGCATTGTTCGGCGGTGGGGGGAAGGGCGGAGGGGTGCACGCGCCAGCGAGCGCGCTGCGTTTTTTTCCCGACACCCCTTTGTGCTTTACATTTAATTTAAATAAATCCACATGCATGTCCGCCCTGTAGAAATAATACTAGTTATATAAAAAGAGCAGGCTGTTTGTTTGTTTGTGTGTGTGTGTGTGCGTGCGCGAGCTGCACCGGCGAGCTGACGGCCATTACTGATGCCTGGATCTATTTCATAACCATACCTGTCATTGTCCTGTTTACTGAAACATGACCTTTCCCCCCTTGAGATTCTGCTCAATTATTCAACACGAGCCTCAAACACTGCAGATCACACATGCATATCATTATAAACATATATAATGTGTATATATAGTGTGTGTGTGTGTTTTGGACCAGGCCTGTTGCTGTGTTTATGTTGCTGTCATTCTGCACCATTTAGCTCAAGAGCTGCTTGCTTGTTTTTCCTAAACGTACACCCTTCATTATTTATTACAGACCCACCGGGCGATCAGGTAACCCTCAGAATAATCCGGTGTCTATTTTTTGCACGTGTCACAGACGATTTTCAAGGACTCCCTGAATGTCAGCCGGTCAGAACAAGCAGCTGCAGTGCTGCGGTGTCTCTCTGATGTCCTGCCCTGTGTATTTATACTCCGGCACACTATATATATATATAGGCCTTTTATTAGACCTTGTTTTTCATCTGATTAATTGACTGGTTGATTAAAAGCTCTGTAAAAAGATCCCGGTGCTAAGAACTACAGTGCTGGTGAATTCTCAGTTGTCCTGACAGGAATTTATATATGCAGAAACCAAACTCCGCCGTACATCGCTGTAGATGTTCGGATCCGAGTTCGTGTGAACGGATTGCTGGAGTTCTTGGAGTGATGGTGTTGCAGTCAAAAGCCCAGACGTTATGGGTGGAGAGGAAAAATCCTACATGTCTATTTAATTATACCGTTTATTATTATTATTGGATAACATAACCGTTATGTTTATTAGATTAGTCGTTTTAAATGTATGTTTAACAGCTTTAGTGTTATAGCTGTCTGTGCGTCTCGTTTGGTTAGGTCGTTTCGGTAACGTGTTTTGTTCGCGCCCTTATTTGGAGTCCGTTTTGACTCCGAATGTGCGTTCAGAATTGTCAGCTGTGGTTTGATCGACGCTGGTGCGATTGCTTTGTTAGTGCGGTTCGTTTGGAGTAAGTGTGAGCACGTCCTTTCCAGCTCTTATGTGAGCAGGCTGAGACTCGGGCCGTTTCTAACCGGATTGTGGTGCAGTTTGTTTGATGTATGAACACAATATTAGCAAAACCAAGCACGACACGTGATGTCACAAGATGCAACACTAAACACGCTGCGAGAGAACAGAGGACATTGTAGCATACCTTATTTGGTTTGTGCCAGGATTTTCTGGCACTGTTTTAACTCCTTTATCCAGTTTACCACCTCTTGCTGTGTTTCCAGTTGGTAAGAATACCATCGGGTATACGCAACGGCCAGCTTGGTGCACTGTTCTGACAACTTGCATGCAAAATATACGTCATGCATGTTTTTTAAAACTTATTATCCTTAACTTATCCTTACTTAAATGTTAGTGTATCATTTTCTTGTTTGGTCTATACCAAGGGAACCGTATAAATGGTATACACACACCCTGACTCCGACCTGCTAATGTGTGAACCTATATCCTGCCATGAAAATGGCCATAGTAGCTGGCATGGTGTAAAATAAAAATCGTATTTTTTTTACCTTGGTTCTGTTTTTGTCCCCTGAACCTTTGGTTCAGTATCTTAAGATTTCCTTATTTTGATTTTTAGAAAATAAAGAGCATAAACCTGTTTTCCTATTCCAGATTTAATTCCAGATTTTCCTATTCCAGATTTAATCCTCCTATGCTGATATAATCACTTTCACTTAGAGCTGGGTGATATGGACCAAAAAAATGAATCTCACTGTTTTTAGGATGAGTGGAGATGCACAACATATCTCCGTATTTGTAAGTAGGATTGGGTGTCCATTGAATTTTTCTGCTTGTGCTTATCGAGTCCAGTTCTTATTGAATCTCTGTTCTGATTGCACTCAGAAATGTTGGCTGTATCCGGGGTGTTGGGGGGGCTGGGAAACCGCAAAGCACTGAATACGATCGTTCCTTTACGCAGATTTACGCAGTTTAAGTAAATGCTTTGACGCATTGGATTTGCTTCCTCTCTCGAACGCAATGTCCTTACTGCAGGTGCTGCGTTTTGCTGTGGTGTTATCTTTAGAGTGAAGCTAATCCAAACTTCTGGAGTGTTTGCTGTGGTCAGCTATGGTCCACAATGTAAACAGAAGTGTTTCTTCCCACATGCTTTGTTGACATTCTGTGTAACACATGACATGACATGGCATGATATTTAGGTTTGCTTGGAAGGCAGATGAGTGCAACTTTTATGAAACGTTATATACTGGAGATATATATATATATATATATATAGTGTAATTGTTTATGTTGAACTTTATTACAACCAATTTCTACCAATCAGGATTTCTCACATAACGCAATAATAAATAAAGGGAGGGTGAAGGCTGTCGCGTGCTTCCTCCGAGATGCTGTCAGTGCAACATCAGGGAGCATTGTCGGAGGACGCACTCGGAGGAAAGTGCTCCAGTCGACCTTCTGTATGCATGAGCTCTCAGACCTCCATGATTTAGTGTCACTGTGATTGATTTGGAGAGAATGGTGGATACAGCCCCACCCACCCTGAGTGCACGGCCAGTTTTGCTCTCCGAACGTCCAGCTGTGACGACATCTGGATTAGAACTCGCGATCTCCGGATGATCCGGGCTGAACGCTTTTTTTTTCTTTTGTTGTAGCCTTAATTTTATAATTATTGCCATATTTCTTTGACACTAATAAACATGCTTGCGGTTTTGATTAATTATAAAACTTGAATATTAGTGTTTAAGGGTGTTTTTACAGTAAGGGGTGGGGGGGTATTTCTTCCTTCCACCAGGGGTAACATGGTTGAGCTGCATCTCACATGGGTTCCTGTTTATATATACTAAACAAGGTATAATGCAAGACATTGTAGGCTCGGCATGTAGCGCATTTACACTTATGGCATTTGAGAGGACGCTGTTATCCAGTGTGACTTACATAAGTTAAATTTCTCCTCTGTATCAGAAATCCAGTGCCTTAACCCCCCTGAGTTACTTCTGCCCAGTGTGTACAGTGTGTGCCAAAGGGAACTGCATTTGATAGACTTGCAAACTATTACAAAGTTTGAAGAACACAGTTGTATAGAATTGCATTGTAGGTTGTAGCATTACAATCTCCATTCCCAACCCCACTGATCCCAACCCCAAAGAACACTAACGGCCTCCTCATCTGACATCAGTGCCTGGTCCCATTAATGCTCTTCTAGCTGACTGAGCACAAATCCCCACAGCCACGCTCCAAAATCTGATAGAAAGCCTTCTCAGAAGAGTGGAGGTTAATGGAGAATAAATCTAGACTGGGATGGTTAAACAGCAAATACGAGTGTGATGGTCAGGTGTCCACAAACTTTTGGCCACAAGTGGTGGTGGGTTTTTTTTTCTTCTATTGATTGCATAAATATAGTGAACATTAAATCGAATCGAGTGAAACAGGAGAATGGGGTCAGTAAAATTATATACCTGTGAAAATAGGACAGGCTTAGTCAGGAGAATTGGGACAGGTTTTGTCAAGAAGGTATATTCAAGAACCTGAAACCTGCCACCTGTGTTGACGGCTCAAAATGGGAAGCATCTTGTTTGTGATCGGTGTAATGGTCCATGACAATAGCATGTTCAGAATTCAGTTATGCACCGGTGATGGCTTTTTGTACAGGCTCCCGTAAATCGGTGTATCTTCCGCACATAAAGACTGACCTGTGAGGACTAATTTCAGAACAGTGTAGAGAAATTGTCATGCGTTTCATCTCCAACACATCAAAATCTTTCTCTGAATAAAAGTATGATTCTTGAATTACATATTTTACAGACATACAGTATTATAGGCTATTGTTATGATTAATTTGGAGTGCATGTCTGTTTAGAAACAGGCTTCTCGTTTTAATGTAAATGTTTACTGCAGCACATTTTCCATTGCCCTTTACCCTATATTACTCCGTCCCTGCTCCTGTTACAACCATCACTGACAGATTACAATTAAAATAGCCACCATGATGGTATTATATTACATTTATTTCAGCTGACCCCACAGCACATGACCCATATTGCTGTCTTTCTATTAAGTTATTCTGGTATCTCTGGCATTAAGTTGTACTTAACAAATAACAGTTCCACTCGTTCGTGTCATTCATATCCCAGATTAAAATACTTCCTAACAACTCTCACACGTTGTCAGTCTATTGATATTTTGAGATTGATTCGTATTTGGACATTCTGGGCAGTAGACCGTCCTTAATGAGAGCTGTTTAAGTGGTTTAGCATGGATGGGCTTTCAGTAGTGGCAAGCTCTGAGGATTTCTCATACCCTGGTTTTAAAAAAAAAGGCTAATTTGTTCTGACTTGTGCCTCTTCATGGACTTTTAATGTTTCTGGAATATAATCAGGTGGCCTTCTATCTCTGGTTAAATTATGGAAATGTTATGTTGCCTAATGGATATTCAAACAGGATTTTTCTTTTTACATTTGAAATATAAGATGAAAAGGAGTTAAACTGAGATGAAACAGGGTTCCAGTTGAATCTGAAGTATTGCAGTCAGCTGTCTGTAAAAATATAATATAAACAAACCTTACTGCGACGATCAGTCAAGGAACAACGGTTGTGCTCAGAATCTCGAGTCTATAGTTATGGCTCTCTTGTCTTGCAGTCAGCAGCCGGCCGCTGGAGTAGCCTACACTCATCCTACCACGGTGGCCAGCTACACCGTGCATCAGGCACCAGTGGCTGCTCACACGGTGGCCGCGGCCTATGCACCCACTGCTGCCACCATTGCTGTAGCCAGACCTGCTCCTGTCGCTGTCGCTGCAGCGGCCACTGCAGCAGCTTACGGGGGATACCAGCCCACGCACGCTACCACCGACTACAGCTATGCCCAGCGCCAGCCTGAAGTGCCCCCACCACCTCCACCGGTCACCTCACAGAACTATCAGGTAGAAGTATAGTTTGTTCTTTTCCATTTTTTCAAGGAATATCTAATCATACATTCTTAAAATACTTGCTTCCTGCTGTGTTGTCCAGGGTGTTTTGTTTACTTTCTGTGAAAATGCAACCAAACTTGAGAGCTCATGTTTTTGAGATAATTTAAGGTCAAAATGTAATTGTTTTGAAAGACTGAATAGCTTCTGTAACGTTTCTTCTATGTCTTTCAGGATTCCTATTCTTATGTTCGGTCCTCAGCTCCAGCTGTAGCCTATGACAGTAAACAATACTACCAGCAGCCCACAGCTACGGCAGCAGTAGCAGCAGCAGCTGCCCAACCTCAGCCCACAGTGGCAGAGACCTACTACCAAACAGCCCCCAAAACGGGATACACCCAGGGTGCCACACCGTATACACAGACCCAGCAGACCCGCCAGGTTACAGCCATAAAGCCAGCCACACCAAGTCCAGCCACATCCACTTTCTCCATCTACCCCGTGTCCTCTGCAGTGCAGGCAGCGGCAGCGGCTGCTGCTGCCTCCGTGGTCCCGTCGTACACCCAGAGTCCTACATACAGCACCAGTGCTGTTACGTATTCAGGTAAACCCAGATTTTAACATGACCCATCGGCTTCTTTATTTGCTGACAGAATTTGCGATGTGATTTTTATTTTTTATTTTTAACATCGTTGCTTTCTTGAATCTTTTTCCAGGCACGTCGTATTCAGGTTATGAGGCGGCTGTGTACTCTGCGGCGTCCTCTTACTACCAGCAACAACAGCAGCAGCAGCAGAAGCAAGCCGTCGCTGCCGCAGCAGCTACCGCCGCCTGGACTGGAAGCACGTTCACTAAGAAAACACCCTTCCAGAACAAAACGCTCAAACCCAAACAGCCACCGAAACCACCACAAATACACTACTGCGATGTGTGCAAGATTAGCTGCGCTGGGCCTCAGGTAGGACCTCTGCCTTTGTATGATGTAACTCTACTTACACCAGATATTTCTGTCGCATGATGGAGATTAAATGAACTGTCTCTGCTTCTGCACGATGGATTATATTATATAACAGCTTTTCTGTTCCTTATTATAGACATACAAGGAGCATCTAGAGGGTCAGAAGCACAAGAAGAAGGAGGCAGCGCTGAAGGTCTCTCAGAGCAGTAACAGCAGTAGTGGTGGCAGCAGCTCGGCACGCAGCACGCAGAACCAGCTGCGCTGTGAGCTTTGTGACGTTGCCTGCACCGGAGCAGATGCCTATGCTGCTCACATCCGCGGAGCTAAACACCAGAAGGTAAATGAGTCATCTTTAGAAGCACTGATCTTACATCAACAAGCAGAGGTTTATGTAACTTAAGCATTTATCTTGTATTTCTTCAAGCACGAAAAGGATTAATGGCAGTGTACTTATGTAATGAGCGTGAAAGTTGGAAGAGAGGGATTTGTTCCCTTATCAGTTTGGTTCAGATCCGCATTTCAGCACAATTACTCTTCACATTTTTCAGGGCATTCTTTATTTAATAATATTTGAATGCTCAAACCAACATTCAGGAAAAATAATGCATATACTGAATACACAAAATAGTCTTGATCTGCTATCTGCTTGGTGGAAAGCACACTAACTTAGTAATATTCATACATCAAATTCCTAACTTAATTTTATGTCACAGCATCTTCACGAGCCAGTGACTTAACCTACTCCATGTTTAACCAGATAATTTAACTCTTATTGTACTGACATACGGTTAGTTGATTCGTGCATCTGAAGAATTCAGGTTTGTTGAACAGCTTTCTGCTGTTCTATGTTAAATAAAAACTTAAACAATTACATGAAACATTCTTCAACATTGTACTTGAAGAGCCTTTTCCCCCATACAGCCTTTTCTATGCCTTAGTCCAACTAATTTTTTCTACTCTCATCATTAATAGGTTGTAAAACTACACACCAAACTCGGGAAGCCGATTCCCTCTACAGAGCCCAGCGTGGTGACGCAGACGTCCACATCCACCACAGCGGCTCCCAGTAAAATGGCCAGTGCCTCAATGAGCAGTTCCACCAGCAGCACTGCATCTGCCATGAACGTCTCCTCCTCCACCAGCTCCAGTTCCTCCTACCTGAAACCCCTCGGCATGGTTAACAGCAGTGCTACCTCGGCTATGCAGGGCAAGAGTCTTGCTCCCAGCAGCATTTCCTCGACCACAGCAACAATCAAGAAAGTCAACACACCCAAGATAAACTTCGTTGGTACTTGCTGTTTGCATACGTTGTACTTGGTTTCGCTCCACTGTTTGTCATTTTGAGCCAGCTGTAAATTTGAATCATTTTATTTTCTGCAGGGGGAAACAAATTACAGACCACCGGAGTTAAGATGGATGAGTCGAAAGTCGAGGCAGCCAAACCTGTACAGGCCTCTTTAGGCGCACCATCACAGGAAGTTAAAAACGACACCCCTGATCCGCTCTCCCCTCAGTCGGCTCTGGCGGCTTTGCAGAGCGACGTTCAGCCTGTTGGCCATGACTATGTCGAAGAGGTACGATGGCTTATCGAGAAGCACGTTGTCAGCATATTTCCCGAAAGATTGTCTTATTTGTTATGAATGCATAATGAGGAGACTTCTGGCTTTTCAGGTTCGGAACGACGAAGGAAAAGTCATTCGGTTCCACTGCAAGCTGTGTGAATGCAGTTTTAACGATCCCAACGCAAAGGAAATGCATCTTAAAGGGCGTCGACATCGTTTGCAGTATAAGGTAGGTGGATATTAAAGTTGCTAGCTTGTAGACTGTACTTTGGTACTAGTAACAAATACACATATGACAAACATTTTTGATCTTGAGTACTTTAGTTCCCTTTATACCACAGTGCTGTTGTATTCTTGATTCTCATTGGCCAGAAGGTATTGGTTACTGACTGTTAAAGACAATTAAAGTCAATGTGTCACATAATCTAAGCATAATAATGAACAGATTTGTAACAAGAAATACATAGTTGTTGATATGGAGACCCCTGACTGTTAGAAAACAAACCTAGAGACACCTTAAACAAGCTAGAAGTAAATATGACCTAACAGGGTCTTGTAAACTTTGAGACATTATGAGGGAAAGTGTTAACAGGAACTAGCTTGTTTTGTCGAGGTTCCATAACATTAAACATTACTGTCACCATGATATAGAAAAAAGTGAACCCAGACCTCCAGGTTGAAGTGAAGCCCAGCATCCGAGCCCGGAAGATCCAAGAGGAGAAGATGAGGAAACAAATGCAAAAGGAAGAATATTGGCGACGCCGCGAAGAAGAAGAGCGCTGGAGGATGGAGATGAGGTTCAGAGGAGCTTAATTCTTAATTAAATCTATACGGTTCACAGCAAATTTCATTCTTTGTTTACATTCTTTCTGCTGTTTGGTTTTTGCAGGCGCTATGAGGAGGATATGTACTGGAGACGAATGGAGGAAGAGCAACACCACTGGGAAGAGAGGCGTAGGATGCCTGATGGTGTCTATCCACAAGGTCCACCTGGACCTCCTGGTCTGCTTGGGGTGAGACCTGGAATGCCCATCCCACAGCCGCAAGGCCCTGTGGTTAGTCTTTCACCAACCAGTAGTGCTTTTCCTTTAAGTTTTAATATCCTTAGTGTTAAAAGCGTACGTAAGGATTTATATTTACATTTATGGCATTTGGCGGACACCATTATCCAGAGTGACTTATTTATCTCATTTTATACAACTGAGCAGTTGAGGGTTAAGGGCCTTGCTAAGGGGCCAAAAGACCTGAAATCAGTTAGAAGAGAAAGATTAAAGTAAATTTTAAAAAGATTTTTGGTTTTGGTTGCATAAGTGTGCACACCCTTTTATAATTGGGGTGTGGCTGTGTTCAGAATTAACCAATCAGATTCAAACTCATGATATGTAGTACTATGTACACCTGCCATCAATTACAGTGGCTCTGATTAACTCCAATATAAAGGTCAGCTATTCCAGTAGGATTTTCCTGACATTTACGTAATTGCATCTTACAGCTAAAGCCATGGTCCACAAAGAGCTTACAGAGCATGAAAGGTATCCTATTGTTGAAAGGAATTAGTTAGAGGAAGGGTACAAAAAACATTTCCAAGGCATTTGAGATATCATGGAACACGGCGAATAATCAGTTTCATATGTCTGGGCTGTGGGTGGCAAGATGGAAGCCTTTTTCTTATAAACAAAAACATCCAAGACATCCCTACAAGTCTGCTAAAAGCATGTGGGAGAATGTGTTACGGTCTGAGACCACGTTTGAACTTTTTGGCTATAATTCCAGAAGGTATGTTTGCTGCAAAAGCAGCAATGTGCATCACCAAAAGAAGACCATACCTACAGTGAAGCATGGTGGTGGCAGCATTATGCTTTGGGGCTTTAGTCAAGGTGGAGAGAATTATGAACAGTTACAAAGCAGTTAAATATCAGTCAATTTTGGCACCAAACCTTCAGGTCTCTGCTAAAAAGATGATGAAGAGGAATTTCACATTTCAGTGACCCAAAGCATACCTCCACATCAATAAAAGAATGGCTTCACCAGAAGATGATCAAAGTTTTGGAATGGCCCAGCCAGAGCCCAGACCTGAATCCAATTAAAAATGTTTGG
>JAOUQY010000030.1:5772298-5785355 GCA_028566355.1 Doras micropoeus
CATCTCCACATCATTGCATTCAGTTTTTATTCACAATTTGTTTAGTGTCCCAACTTTTTTGGAATCCGGGTTGTATAAAGATCAAACCATTATATAATGATGATAAAAAGTATATAATTATATTGCATTTTAATATATTAATCAAAAATAGAATATTAAAAAATATTTCCTTCATGAAGCTCTAGACAGGCTAACATGGGCCTTGTCCGCACGAGAGTATTTCACAGTGCAGAATCAGTGCAGGCGGTAGGACAAGAAGCAACTACTGCTGGTGTCCTCTACAGTTCAGAGCTACTGCTTCTTTAATATAAATGTGTATCTTATAAGGGCAGTATTGTGGGGCAGTGGGTAGCTTTGGCACCTCAGAGCTCCAGAGTTTCCAGTATTGGATTACTATCTGTGCAGACTGCATGCTTTCACGGTAGGTTTCCTGTGGGTTCCTCCAACCTACCAAAAACATGCTGGTAGTTGGCTTGGCTATGCTACATTGCACATAGGTTTGACTGATTGTGAATGTGTGAATGTGTGGTCCTCTGTGATGGACAGGCTTCATGCAGTGATACTGGAATTGGCTCAAGATATAGTGGTAAATGACGCTGAATGATTCTTATGAGCTTATTTTGTATCTTCTGCTTTGGTGTTTCAGTAAAACGGAAACATATATAGTATGTATTTCATTATTTTTAGATAAAATGCCCAAGACATTTTCACGGTACTGTACATTTTGACAGCTTTTCATTTTTTCTTTACTCATCAGCAAGGGCTTCCAGGCTTCTCTATTAGATGAAGAATCACCACATCATTCATCATTGCATCATTTTATGTACTTACTAATTACTATATTGTATGTACGGTATCTATGTATTGTATGTAGTATGTGTAGTGCCACCTGGTGGCAACAGCTTCTCAAATAGTTTTCTTTAGGAGGAAAGACCTAAGGTTACTTAACAACTTTGATCTGACAAAAAAGAAGATAATTAGGTGTGGTGTAACTCATGTAAATTTAAGCTCATCTTAAAGATTTAACAGCTCTTATGTACATGCAAATTCAGATACAATGGATTTTCATAATGTGCAAGCCACTTTTTAAATAACCTCGACTGTGTGTGCATCTCAGGTGTCAGAGCAAGAGATGGACGAGGTGATCACTCGCTCTACTCACAGAGATAGCATGGGAAGCCATTCTTCCTACGGTCTGGGTAAGATTCTCCACCATATATTTAAAAATGGTCTCATCCTCAAAGATATGATTGTCAAACAATTTGATTGTTCCAATAACTCATGTAAATAACTAGTGCTGCTTTGGAGTTTCTGAAATCACAATTCCTATTGGAATTTTCATTGGAGTCATCATCATGCTCAGTGACTCAGTTGACTGGATTTGTCCAGTTTTATTTATTTATTTTTTTAGCTTTTTGCTTCAGATACACATGAAGGCTATTTTAATTTGGACTCACAATTCACATTTGACTGGCATCAATTTGTGCTTTTTTGGTGCAGGACAATCATCCAAAAGCCTATCTCCCATGATGAAGGCCAGGCAAGGTGATGGCAGCCAGGCCCTGAGCTGGACTATGAAGAGGTTTTTGGAGCCAGCCAGCCGAGTAAATACATTTTTAAATGTTTTTAAAAGCTTTTAAGATGATTATCATATTGCCTGACATTTTTGTGATTTTTTGAAAACTGACTCGACTTGATACCCTTTTTGCTGAGGTACTTCAAAAAAGTTGTTTTTCTGTGATCTTTCATACATTTAAAAATTTGTATTCTGTTTTAAACCGTTTTCCCTACAGCAAGCTTCTCTAAGCTCCGAGGCTGAGCTCTCTCAGTACTTCTCCCATGACATCCCTAGCCAGTCTTCCCTTTTAGCGATGGGCTCTAATGATGATGGTATTCTTCACAACAGCAGGAGCTGCAGTGCCTCACTGGATGAGTCAACGGCACCTCATTTAAATGGTAAACATAGAAAAAATTTCGTTGACTGTCTAGTAAGTCCAGCCAGCTGGATTTATATCATTTCCTTAAAGATGATTAAATGGTGAATCGTCTTCACCACAACTCTTTCATTTTGACTAGATATTAGATTCTGAACTGACTTGTAGGACTACAAATCTTCATGTTTTTTAAAATTACATCAAGCTCAATAGTAATCCCAATGAAGCTTTTTAATGTCTTCTTTTGTCTACAGCTTATAAAGAGGGTAGCCCTTGTGTTAGATCTTCTGGACCTGTTCATCGAACCACAGAGCGGCAGGCTAGTGTGACCAGCAGCTCCAGCTCAGTTCGTAGCCCCCTCCTACGTCAACGCTGTGTTATTTGCTATGAAGATGAGGCCAGCGATGAAGATGAAGATGTAGGACCCTTCCATCACCTAAAACGTGGCAACTCTGATGCTGCTCGCCACCAGGAGGATGACTCGGGCATTGTCGTGGCAACATCATCATTGGAAGTGGACGACGAAAGCCAAGATGGCAGTGAGGGAAACCGGCTCGAAGCGGTCACTCCATTTTACAGCAGCTCACTGGAGTCAGTGGAAGGGGGAGGTAATGTTAGCGAACTGCCTTTTATGCCCATTTGTGGTTCTGAGCACAGCGCCAGCCTGGGCACAAGGAAAGAAGCTAAGCGCTCACCCAAGCTGGAGCACAAAGCTGTAACGCGTGTTAAGAGCATGATGAGCATCGAATGCCCCACCCAGAAAGCCAAGACTGAAGACATCACTGCAGCCCCTGTGGGTGCCCACACTCAGGCCACCCAGAGAGGGAGAACCCAGCACCACTGCAGGAGAGGTGAACCCAGTGAACTGGCGGGCATCTGCACTATTGAGACTGTCGTGTTAACACGTAGTGAGTCTGAGTCCTTTGGACTTGATCTGGAGATCAAGTCATCTCCTCTGAAGGTGCTGATTACTGGACTGAGGCCTGGAGGTGCTGCTGAGAGGGTAATGTGCTGTTGAAGGAAAAGTGATAACTAATCTTTTCTTTGGCATTTATTATAAAGACCATTTTAAAGGTGCTTTTTACTGAAATGCAGCTCTGAATATAAAATTCATTCATAGAAGGCCTGCTACATTTGGGAAATAAGTTTATATTGTAACAAATGAGTCATTTATGTAATATACTGAGTTTCTGAATAATAATTTTTTGACACCAGAGATAATTTTACTGTGGGTATCTTAATGAAAACTAAAAAGCAGAATAGCTATAAAACTGCATTTAAAAAGTAAACCACAATTACAGCACATCAACACATAATCCTGTAGTACTAATCGTAATCGTATGCTTTAGAAAAACTGTGATTTGCATTATTCTTACACATATAATTACACATACCTCTTCTTTTGTTTCTGTCTAATAGGAAGCTCGGGGGAGAATGAATGTGGGAGATGAAATAGTGGCCATTGGCGACACCCCAGTGTGCACCTCCTCCTATCAGGAAATTTGTGACCTCATGCACAACTTGCCAGTCACACTGACCTTAGAGATTCAGAAGCCAGTCTCAGGTGAGTTGGCACTGGTGATTATTATTTGAAGCATTCTTTTAAAAATAGAAATGTTTCATCACATATGACAACACGCTAACAATAAAACCAGTGACGGTTCTAGTGTTTAAGAAGTAGATTTGCTGGAATAATACAAGTCACATAGTATTAACTAGAATGGGTGCCAGATTTTCTTATTTATCTTTTTAACTATAGTTGGTGGTTTTATCTGCCCTTTAGTAGACTGTAGTGCTCCAAGAGACTTAATACTTCCAAACTGGAAAGGCTTTTTCATTATGATTCTGCAATTTCAATAATTGAGTAAGTCCAAGTCATGAGAGACACTGACAGTCTGAGTCACAATTATGAACTATACATAATAAAGGGAACAGTCTGTGTTTCCCCATGCTGCCTTAAAGACGTTGGAGCACAACAGACTTTCCCTTGCTGGCAGTGGCCTTCTCCTCCACCTCCTATGGAACTGCAATCAACTGGCTTTATAACAGTGGTGACTGAATTAATTCACTGTCATAGTGACCATAGAATTTAGCCCTAGTGCTTATGTAGAATGGCTTAGCCTTGGTCTAGTATGTAGTTTTGTTTTAATGTTCTTTTTTCTAGCAGAGGTTCCCAATTCAGAAATCAAAGCCAACCACAACAAATGCTCCTGTGGCAACAAAGCATTCGCCCTATCATTCAGAGACAGCCAGTTCAAGTCCAGATGATGCCATAGCTGCCTGTGGCTGAGAGTTGAGAGAGCAAAATTGGCCGTGCTCTCTACGGTGGGAAGGGCATCATACGCTCACTTTCTCCCATGTCAATTTGAGAAACACTAGCCATTCACGGGTAACTGTGAGCTCATGCATACTTTCCTACGAGTGTGCTACACCGCTACCTGACATTACATGATCAGCATTTCCATGTGGTGGCTGAGCGAACACGTCATAGCTTCATCCTCCTTGACTGCTAGCCATCATGTGACATGAAATCCTGATGGGTGTGAATTGGGCATGACTAATCAATCAGGGGAAAAAAAAAAGCTCCTGTGGTTCATAAACCTGTCAGGACTGCTAAAAATGAAAACACATTTACACAGTAATCAGTGAAAACAGGCCTACACTATTTACACAGAACACAAACTACAAACATAATTGATAGTATCATATTCACTATTGTTTTTACAGTTTAAAAAGTATTTAGTCTGCTTTCTGCAGTACAATTCTGTACACTGGAGGACATTAAAAACACAGTATTGGAGTATTTTGGAGGAAAATAAAGTTGTACTGGTTTAACATCTGCATATTTATATATCTCTGATTAAGATAAGATATTTAGATATCTCTGATTAACTGGTAGTGTATGTAAGTCAAGAAAATGACCTGCATAGTGATGAATTAATACAAATTAACATAGTGATTAATTAATCTAATTCCACTGATCTGTATACTTACCCATATGCATGTGCAGTACGTTAACAGGTCACACATATTCATTAATACGTACAATCTAATGCTTGTTGGAATGTTAACCCATTGGTTACAGTACCTATGATTTGTGTCATAAGTTATTTATATGCGATAACTGTTTATCTTATTCACTAGAAGCTTGTTCGTTAAGTTTTAATACAGTGCCTATGTAGCCCTCAGTTTAGAAAAATTCCACTTAACCATTGAAAACAGACTCTCAGATGGGTCCCTGTAGCAAAAGTAGATTCTAAAATACACAAGTCATATTTACTTTGCCTCAGATATAGCTGACACTAAGATTGTATTACAGCTATTTGCGCACTGGGAATCCATTTACCAAATCTACACGAATCCCTAGCTCCTTTTCAGTTACACTCAGTATGGATATGGTATTTAAAAAAGAAATAGCCAGCTTCCTCCAGGGGCTGAGTCCACAGCAGTGGTTCTGTGTGTAAATATCATCTGAAATTCAAAGCTGTGAAACAGAGGAAATTTTATGGAAATGTGAACTGTCTGGTGGAAGCTATTTCTGGTGCTATTTAAAGCACAACAGATGCTACATTCAGCACAGTTGTGCTATGTTTCAGTGAGTATTTGCTTGGATATTTTCAGACTTCCGTTTACTGGTAAAGTTATATAATGGGCAAAGCGGTAACAGTTTAATACTCGTGGTATTGATTAGATTATATACAGAATTACATACAGGATTAGATTTATGACAGGTGATTCATCCTAAAGCATATTGTTCATCAGCTACAGCAGAACTAACATTAGAGGTATAGAGAGAGTATTTCTGAGAGTAAGGAATATCTGACATGCTGAAAAAAAAAAGGATTTTTCCCCCCAAAAAATCTATACTCTATAATGTGAGATGAATGATCTGTGTGAAAATAATAAATAAACACACATTTTTTTTTTCACATTTGTTTTTATAACATGTGATGTATAGAATCTGAATCATTGCCATTTTTTTCAGGTGAATATTAATGGCTTTTGTGAAATACTTAATACTAATCTTTTAATACTATACATTTTGGCAGCTGTAGATCGACTCTCTACTTTGATGATGTCTTCTGGCACCGAGCAATGTACAAAGATGGAGACTTCAAGAGCTCCCCTAGAGGAGAAAACAAGCACGGACAAAACCGTTGTTCAAAATGAAGAAATATCCTCTTTAAAACCGAATTCTACAGAGACGGAGGCAGTCCAGACTGAAGAGGTGCCTATCACTTATATTGACGACGTCATAAATGAGTTTACCATATTAGAGAACAATTCACAGTTAGGATCACAGACTGTTTCTGATGCTGCTGACATGCCTTCATGTGCAGAAAAGAGCAGCATCAACCCGGAGAACACGGAGAGTATGAATACCCTACCGCTACAGCCAAATCTTTTGGATTTCTCTGTCTTGGATTCAGGGAACAAAGGTTGCCTTTTGCCAGTAGGGAAGACATTTCTGAACAGTTACTCCAGGAATTATAATCAGCTCTCGGATGAAAACACAGATCTTTCCGTGAAAGGATGTGAAGAGAAACCAAGGATGTACAATATGTTAGATGAGAGCGATTCTGAGAGTGACTCTGCTACAGATGGTGCTGTGAAAAATGAAAAGCCTGAAGGTGACTGTCAATATACTCAGGACACAGACTCTGATGAAGAGGTTGAGCTGTGTTACAGCGTAGTCAATCAGCTTCAGCCCAGTTCTCCTACTCTTAAACAAGATATCTCAGGAAACCAGACAGATAAGGAGCTGACTGCTGATGAAATACCTCAGGAAGCACCTTCGCACGTACAGGACTCAAAGACAACAGACTTTTCTACTTCTATCACAGCACCACAGAATCCACTCGTTCCCCTGTCTGCAAGTTCAGAGACTGCTTTCAGTGGGGTCCCTAAGCATGTTTCTGAAAAAATGCAGAGTGCGACTCAGGGAGATTTGTCAAACACAGAGCAATCAGACCGCAAAGCTGATGAGCAAATTGAAAAGGCTTTGGCACCTGTCACATCCAGCGCGACACGTTTAAGTGTAAGTAGTCCCCCTGGAGCGCAGAATAACAGACATGTTACCCCACGGAGTCAAGAAAGGACATCTAAAATGCACTCAAATGAATTGTTTACCTCAGATAAACCCAACAGTGTGCAAGTGCCAAAGGCTGCACATCTTTCCATTGGGAAAACATCCAGCACACAGATTACCATGGACACAGAGAAAGAAAAAACTCATGACTCTCAATCTCTTTTTTCTGAAACTCAGACCAAGTCAAGCACTCTTAGACCTCTGCAACATAAAACTTTAAATAAAAGCCTTGGCTCACCCAGCTTAAATAGCAGACTCAAACTTGAAGAGAAGTCAAGCTGTTCAAGCAAACTTAAAGGTTTACGTATTAAGAGTAAATGCAAAGGACTAGAGCAAACAGGCAGCAGAACTGCCAGAGCTGAAAGCCCTTTGTTGAAAAAGACCCATTGCTCCCCTATTCAGTCCCCTAAATTACCAGCCAAAAGAGTCACCCCTACAAGTAGTCCAAAAATTAGTAGATCTGTAGAGAAGAGTAGTTCTGCTCTTAGTAAAACAGGTGACCAAAACCAAGAGAGGAATTCATCAGATCTGTCCAACACCTTAAAGCCAAATGATACTGTCATGTCTGAACATAGGTCTGAAACAGAACCCAGAAGTTCTCGTTCAAAGCAAAGTGAGGCGGCATCTAAATGTGAGAACACAGCTACACAAAGAACATTTATTGAAGTGCGACTTTCATCTTCTTTATCCCCATCGTCTTCATCTGCACCAGTTCTAGCATGCAAAGAGACTGCAAATACCAATTCAACACAAGTTCAAGAAAGTCTCAAAGATAACTCATTACAGGACGAGTCAGCACCCAAACAACCTCTGGGAACTTGTATATCATTTGACTCCTCTAAGTCTAGACCAGAGCAAAATGATTCTATTAAAAGCTTCCCTAAACCTGATGACAAAGTATGTAGCAGCATGTCCATCTCAGAGACTCAGAGACCAGGCAAATCCAAACTTTACCTTAAAGCACTGGATCGAAGGAGTTACTCGACAGATAGTGAAGTTCTCAAACGCCACTCGTTTTCTGTTCAGCAAAGAATCAAGTCTTTTGAGAACTTGGCGAGTTTTGATCGTCCAGTCGTAAAAGGCATCGACATCCAGTCTTACGCCGTTAACGCGAAAGCCGCTGTCAACAAGAGGTTGTCTGGTCCAGCACAGTCTAACGACAATCACGCCCTAAAAAGGAGTCTTAGCTCATGTGTAGAAATTTCAAACTTAGTTCAGTCACTGAATTCTCCTTCTAATACAGTTATGAACAGTTCTGAACCGTCAGCTTCAACTGGAACCACTGGGCCGCTTGCAGAGGAAAGGGCAACACCTGAAGTTACTGTCCTTCAGTCCAATACGGTACCACATACTCCACCAGTGCTGCGCTCCCGTAACGCCCGTTCTAATAGCGGGATTTCAAGGACAAAACTGAGAGAGCTACGGGCACTTAGCATGCCTGAGCTTGATAAGTTATGCACTCAGGACTTCTCACAGGACCCTGGCAATGTCATGTTTAAAACTGAGCTGGAAATTCAACCTGCAAGGCCCACAAAATCCCCATCGGACAACCTTCAGTGCACCCTGGCGAACAGGGTGAGCATGGTGGAGCCTGGCTTAATTGGCAATGGGGAGCATGATCAAGAGCAAACTGTGAGACAGTCAAGCTGGTCTGTTAGGTGAGTAACAGTTAGCTAGTTATTATGATTCACCATGATTACTATTGCACTTTCCAGTTTATTCCAAATCTTTGAAAAGCATGTGATGAGTCATAGTTACCCCAATATGAATACTTTATTCAGACTGAACAGGTAATATGTTCTAAGCAGATAGTAATAGGAGATACTTTTTTAGCTTAGGAAATCTAACCAGCTAAATTTATTAGAAAATATTGCTGAATGATAATAACTGTATAAATGAAATGTAAATGTAAATGTGCACATTTCTAGTTGAGTCCAATCATGAACACCCCTGAATACCTATTGATTTATTTATCACATTATTTAATACCTGACTATCAATAGATTATTTTCACAAGGATGGTAGTAAGATGCATTGTGATCCCTTGCTATGTTTCCTCTTCCACAGCCTGAAAGATTTATCGTCTTCACCAGTGGAGCAGAAGAAGCTGCAGAACGTCCTAAATTCCCTTCCAGCTGTATTGGATGTGATGACTCTCATGAAGGAGGTTAAAAATATTTCAGAGGTAATGCAGCTTTTCTAAGACAGTACATTTTGCATAGTTCTTCTACAGGACTCTCAAAAACACAAATCCTTTGATATTTCACAAGATATATTTTCATCTGGATTCGCACTTTTACTTTTACTGTCAACATGATGGAAAGTTCAACAGGCGACAGTGGTGTGATCACACAGAGCATGACAACCACTACTTCCTTTCTTTATATTTAGAACAGATGTATTGATGTACAGTGTCTAACCAATGTCTAAACGCTTTGTCCAGGTTAAAGAGGATGTTTACTTTGTGATCTTGACAAAGGATGAAGGTTCTGGACTGGGTTTCAGCATCGCTGGAGGGGTGGACCTGGAGCAGAAATCTATCACTGTAAACTTGCCTAAAATTTACTCTCCTAGCATATGTACTGTATCTTACAAAATAGAATTTCTGTATTATTATATTTCCCTATCATGCAGTAAGATCAGTGTTAATATTTGTATTGCTTATGAATTAAGGTTAGAAAAATAATTGATGCATGTTCTTCTTGTATAAACTGTACATGACTAAATTGAGCCTGCATTTTTCCTATATGTTCTTTATGGCTTTTGAGTGAAACATCTAATGTGATCTCTTCTGACAGGTCCATCGGGTATTCAACCAAGGGGCTGCTGGCTTGGAAGGCACCATTCGTCGGGGGGACATTGTGCTGTCTATAAATGGGAGCAGTCTGAGTGGGAGAACACACAGCGAGGCTCTCTCCTGTCTCCATCAGACCAGGCTGGCCAAGCAGGCACTTGTGGTTATCCAGAGAGGCAAAGACAGTGAACCTGTCATAGTTAGACAGGAACTTCTTTTAAAACCCAGAACATGTTCTACTTCTGCCTTTACAGACGTCAACAGGGAAAATGGAGCAGGTAAATAAACCCTAAATACAAATAAATTCCTCACTGTAGGAAAACACAATGCACATCATTATGCAGGCCAGGTAATTACAAGGTGTTTGGAACAACCTACTAGCCGAGTTCCTTCAAAAACTGTGTGCAGGTGTACCAAGAAGAAGTGATGCTGTATTCATTTTGTTACTTGATGAAAATAAACGATTAACACTTCCATTTTTTAAAGCATTTTTAGTTAACAGCATTTTTTCACACCTGCCTAAAACTTTTGCACAGTACAGTATATATATATATATAAACCTTGATTAGTTACTGTGACTGTGTCACTACTGGATCTGTACTGGATATCAGGCCATAGTCAAAGCCCTGATATATCAGAGTTGTATTGAAAATAGAAAAAAGTGGAATTTGTGCATGCTTATTTTTCATCAAAGCCAGATTAAGTATTGGAAAAAAAATCATCATATAAGAAATAATTCATCATCTTCATAATTCTTATTATATTACGCTATTAGTGTTTAAGTTTAAAGTCTACTCTTCAGTACTTCTGCGCCATTTTTAACCTGGCTTGGCATGTTCTAGCTGTGGAGGTCGGGCCGGATGGAGCGTTAAGTGTGGAGCTGCTGAAGACGTCAGCAGGTCTAGGTTTCAGCTTGGGAGGGGGCAAAGCCTCAGCCCATGGCGACCGCCCTCTCTACATCAAACGCATTTTCCGAGGTAAACATTTCCCTCCAGCCGAACTCCTCAGCTCCACTAGGGGGCGATGTTGTTTTTAGGGTATCACACAGCATCACATTGGCAAAGCAAGTGAAATGCTTCTATAATATATTAAGTTAGTGTAATTAAAATTTGGGTTGCCTTAATTTTCAGGAACATTCACACTCCTGCACATTACTGCCATTATGTTATCATTATAGCATCCATTATTATTAATAAATGATTGTGTTATAACAGCTTAGCATAGTCTAACAATACGACTAACAGTATGACTAGCTTTTATTTTGTTGTTTTAGCTGTTGATTTGTTATATGTTGTTTGTTACAGTTATAAACACTAAAGTAATGCACCTGTCTGTCTGTCTGTGTGTTTATTTAGGAGGTGCTGCTGAAGTCTCCCAGGTTATTGATGTTGGAGATGAGCTCCTGGCTATCAACGGCAGGTCTTTGCAGGGCCTAATGCACTACGACGCCTGGAATGTTATAAAGACTGTGTCTGAGGGCCCTATCCAGTTAGTCATTAGAAAACCACGCACTTCCGTATGACCTCTGAGGACTTGTGTGTTGTATGTGAACACAGTGCCAAACTGATCTTGTTGTACATATGAAGACTTTTTACCTTTTTATACTTTTTTTTTTTTTTTTTACCATGTCTCAGTGTCTCAGCAAGGACTCGGCTGCTTCAAGGGTATTCCGAAGGACAATGTCTTCTCTATGAGTATTTGTGCAATCAATGTAGCTAACCAGGTACTTATTTGCACAGTGTAATGAAATGTTCATTTTGCTCTAGATGGATTTATTTTATAAAAAGCATCCTACTTAAGGATGCTCAAGTTGTGTTCGATTGCTTGACTGACTTGAAGCTGTCACTTTGACATTCGTGAAATCTTGTCCGTCTTATTTCCTTTGATTTTCCATACTCAGTTTTTAAGCCTGTTCACAGCCACATAACACAAAGATTTTACAGTTCTTGTATAAAATCCTTGATTTTTTTCCCATTTGTTGTGCTAAATACAGCTGTTATATTTGATATATTACACACTTCGGCAACAGTAGTTTTCTGACCAACTGCAGAATATTTTGCAGAACTTAAAGATGTTCTTTTAGCTGTGAATATTTTTCAGTAGATGAACTCATCACAGACCTTGAGCTGTAACTCTGATATGTTGAATCAACACTGCATCGATGTTGAAATCACATTCTGCATAAATTATTTGTGTAAATATTGCAGTCATGAATAACAGTTTATTTTGATGCAGCTGGGATGTGAAGCACAAAAGATGTGTGTACTGGTGCAGATCAAGTAAGCATTTAGGAATACGGATGTCTGTGTAGTACACTCACACGTGTATTTCATGTATTAATGCCTTTTTGCTTTTTGTAAAGAGACATAATATTTTTTTCAGCATACTGCTGTTATTTATTTCACAATGTTCCTTTCAATTATGTTTTAACAGTCTTTGTTTCCATTCTCTTATATATTATTTTAACATGTTTATTCCTGACCCACAATGGTACTGGTAGCCCGTTTATGCATATGCTGTTGCTACATTTTAGAGTTTATGCTGACCTTTTATTTATGTAATTTCACCTGAAAGAGGCCTGGCATTCTGTGCAAAACATATTTGTCACATATATTTGAATTCTGTTATAATAAAAAAAAAAGTCAGTTTATCAGTTGAATTATTACTATTGTTTGATTTGATTGATAATGTGTTGTGTTGCCAACCCATCATGCATGAACAAACTTCCTGCCTATATTTGCATGTTTATACGTTTTGGTTGGTCCAGGCATCTTTCTCCCATGTGGACTTCTTGTAATCTTGACATTTTGTTGCTTGTTGGTTTACAGGAGTCACATTCACTTATTTGTGTCTAGACTGAACACAGAATTGCGCAAAAAACAAACCAGTTTTGTGGGTGGAAATGAAGTTCGGAGAAGAATGGCCAGGCTGACTCGAGCTTACAGGAAGGCTACAGTAATTATGTAAAAACTCATAACAACCAGGGTGAGCAGAAAGGCATCTCAGAACACATGTCCATTATTTTCGTGAAGTGAACATTATCTGAAGCTCTTGATTATATCTGCATGCTTTTATGCATTGCGTAATCCTGCCACGTGATTGTCCAAATGGACGATTGTATAAAAAAGCATTATATTCCTATTAAAGTAGTAAGTGAACCTACTGTATATATACAGGGGTTAGACAATGAAACTGAAACACCTGTCATTTTAGTGTGGGAGGTTTCATGGCTAAATTGGA
>JAOUQY010000030.1:6299054-6312454 GCA_028566355.1 Doras micropoeus
ACACACTAACACACCACCACCACATCAGTGTGACTGCAGTGCTGAGAATGATCCACCACCCAAACAGTACCTGATCTCTGCTGGTCCTGTGGGGGTCCTGACCATTAGAGAACAAAGTAAAGGGGACTAGGTGGTCAAAATGTCATGTCTGATTGGTGTAGACTCGCTCTCTCTCATATGTGTGTGTGTGTGTGTGTGTGTGTGTGTGTGTGTGTGTTTTACAGTATTATAGAATCACATATTGTTTATCATTAGAAAACAGAAACTAAATTCAAATGTAATCTCATGACATCCTTCCATATTATTGATGCCGATTTTTCTGAAATGTGTGTTAAAACTAAGATAAACTAAAATATTCCAACAGATTTAAAAATGTAAGATTATTTGCAAAGATATAGACATTTATGGACTTCTTTCCCTGAAGTGTCTTGTCATGTTCCATGTGGCACTGGCTCAGTTTGCGATTGGCACCTACATCTGAAAACAGGGCAATTTGAAGAGCTAGATGACCAGTACCCCTCGATCCACGCAAAACAGATGGGTAGAGCCAAGCGGCAGAGCCAAGGGGGGAATTGGGCCAAACACCGCAATAAATACGGGAATAAAAGTTCTGTCAGTTCTAGTGATGTTAGTTTAAACTGTCCAGGACAATTCAGTTAAACACATAACTGATTATCGGTTGCTGTGTTTTTGTTTCAGGGCCAGCTTTGGCCTGAAGAAGCCGTTGAAGATGAACATGGTGAAGAGGATCATGGGGCGGCCACGGCAGGACGAGTGCAGCCCTCAGGACAACGCGCTGGGCCTCATGCACCTGCGCCGCCTCTTCTCCGAGCTGTGCCACCCGCCCCGTCACATGACCCAGAAGGAGCAGGAGGAGAAGCTCTACATGATGCTGCCCGTCTTTAACAGGGTGAGTAGGAATGTGGCCCGTTGCACTGTAATGACCGTAAGGATAACACGGTATACAGCATAGCAGGAACAAAATGACGCACAGTACCACGGTTCCTGTTAGACTTCTCATTTTAAAGGTATATAATATAATAATTTAAAAACGATTTTTTGAATATTCCTGCACTTCTGGAGTTTGCCTGTAAGTAAATCAAACTGCAGCTGGGACATGTTACAACAGAATGCTTTAATATTGCAGGAAGGATTTATTTTAAAAGTAGAAAAGGAGACACTGGGATAAAGGGTGATGGATATGTGTTCCTGCCTGGCCTTGACTTTAGATGGGATGGTGCTTTTTGTTTTGTTTTCTCTTGTCTTTTGCTCACATATAAATGTAGTTGTTGCAAAAGTAAATGATAGTAGTTTTAAGATTAAGTCAGTCAGATGGAAGTTCGCTGAGATTTTATTTCTGGGTATTTGGATATTCCTGCATGGTCCTGCCTGTTAAATCTTACAGTTTCTTAGAATTTCACAACACTGCTTCATAACTGATCATAACACCAGAAGTGTTTATAATTACCCTGCTTTATTTAATACCATTAGGCCTGTTCTATATACAAAGGCCCAGTTCCTCTCATTCTAATGTGTGTATGGTGATATCCGTTAGGTGGATTAAAATTAAGTAAGTGGGTTTTTTTGATAAGCAATAGAGATATGCTGATGATTTTAAAGTTTCAAGATAGATTTCTTTTCCTTTTAGCTATACCATGAAGCGAATTTGTTGGCTTTCTGTAATAATTTTGGGCATTAACATTACTGAGTGTTTCTGAGATTTTTTTGTAAATACATTGGAATAATTTCAGGGGTGTTTTTTTTTTTTTTCACTCCTTGTATTTCTATACATGAGCAATCCATTTACATTTTAGTGTGTACATTTAGACAGTCACAATTCATATGGGATGCAATTCTAAGTCATAAAAATCATCTATAGACTCTGAAATAATTCACTGAACAGGGTCATTTGCCAAATGACATGATGATGCTGTGACTTGGATAAATAAGGTCGCATAATGAGACAACTGAGTCATCTGTCTGTAGAAATGCTCGCCGTTTGTCTGAGCTTCACGGAAACTCAGTGCGTGGTTTGCCTTTAACATAACATGTTATTTTTACGTGTTTGCTTTACGTGTAATGCTTTATGCAAGAAGGTTAGTCGTTACGAAATCAAGAGCCTCGGCATGGTCGAGTGCGCTGCGTTATTATTCTTCAGGCTCTGATTATACAGAAACGCTGCTAATGTCCGTCATCACTGATCATAATTTCATGAAGTGTGTGGTCATGAGGTTTTAAAGAGTACTTGTTGAAGCATAATCAAGCAGACATAATAATGCGCAAAGCTGTGACTGATTTTAATAATCATGCTTGAAATGTGCTCTAACCGCTGAGCATGAGTGTTTGATTAAAACAGGCGATTACTTACAATTCCGTAACAGTCGTGCGAATGAATACCGTATAGTTTTTGATCATTTTAATGTAGTCTGTAATCAGGATTCTCACAATGGAGTCTGTGGACCTCCTGGGAGTCTGTAAAGCATTTTTTAAAACATAAATTTCCTGCAGTAGTGAAAATTATAACCCTTTTTTTTTTTAATCTAAGGCTGATTTCACACTTGGTTCGTTTTACTGGTCCAGACCCGAGTGTGAATATGCACCCTACTCACCCCAACCCTGGTCTGTTTTTATCTGCGACTGTCTGAGAGTCTTGCGAGCTGCTCGGATAAGGAAGCAATGTGATGTGATTTTGTAGCTTTTCCTGCAGAGCATACGTGCATACTACTTACAGCTCAAGCGGACTCGGGTCAGCACCGAAAGCTCTAGTTAATCCCAACCTTTATCTAAGTTAGTGTTGGGTGAAATTTAATGACAGCTAAAAAATTTTAATTTGCAAGATAAATCTGTATTTTTTCCCTGATTGGAAAAAGTTTCAGAGCCTCTGGTTTACAGGGTTTTTTTTAAATCCCTCATGTTTCAGTGTAGCATTTGCCTCTATTATTCCATTAATAATATCCAAACTCTTTCCAATTTAAAAACAGTTAATGTGATAGTTACTCTCTCCCCTGTCAATCACACCAACACTAACCAGTTTTGTGGGCGTCTATGAGCTTGTGTATGAGGAAGAGGGAAGACGGCGCTTTTCTTCGTAGTGTTTCATGCTGCCCCGTGATGCACAGTTGAAAAACCGATACAGCTGGCAGGCTTCACCTGTCTCAGAAGAAGTGTTAGGTTGATGGCTGGAGTATGATGAGCAGAGCTGGCTGTGTAGTGGGAACTGTTTTTTTGTGAAACTGATCTGCACTAATAGTATATATATATATATAATGTCTGTATATCTTTATTCCAGGTGTTTGGGAACGCTCCTCCAAGCTCCATGCATGAAAAGTTCTCCGACCTGCTGCAGTTCACCACTCAGGTGTCCAGACTGATGGTGACCGAGATCAGACGAAGAGCATCTAATAAATCTACAGGTGTAACCCCATATACACACACCCACACACACATGACTACAGTTTTTTCTCTGTTATTGTAAAAAAAAAAAAATTATATATATATTCAAAGTTTGCTGATGTTTTGCTTTATTATTTAGCTACACAGGCGTTCCTATGGACAAATTAACACTGTCCGTGTACTGTTCTTACACACCTGTAATGCTGGTACCAGTAGTATGGATTCACTGAAATAATGCACTAGTCAGTCAGACATCAAAATGCGGGACATCAGACCGGAACGGGATCAGTGCTCTCGATTTAAGGAAGGCGCATACAGCTCAAAGGCCAATCAGTCGTAGTACCATAGTGTTCTCATCTGATCCTGCCATTAGTAAGCCATTAGTTGTAGAGGCTAGAAACGGTATGTCGTTTTGTGTTCTCATTCTTGTGTATGCCCTCTTGTCCCTGCTTCTGATTCAGAGCCTTCAAAGGAACTTAGGAGACCCGTACATGAGTGATTGCATCATTTCTTCTCTGAAGTCTCTGTATGAATTATTGCTTGTTTTGGCACCAGGCAGAATGTCGGAGTTCTGCTGAAATCACCTCAGAGCATATGTTACCCAGTCCCTCAAAGGATACTCAACAGCTGGACCGTTGTGAGAATATTGACTCATCAGAGTTACTAGGAGTTCTGCGTGAATCGATCTTAAAATGCGATCATTTAAAAAATGTTAAAATGTGTAAAATCTTCCTCCGTAACATTATTAATTAAACGTTATTGCACTGCTATATCAGCACGGATAAACGTTATGGAAGACATTAAGCCAAAGGACATTTTCTTTACCGGTCAGCCTAGATTAAACCCGGAGTTAACATCAATCAGAAGTGATGCCGTCCCCAGAGGACAGAAGCAAGCTCAGGTGTGATGCTCAAACCATATTTTTTGCACAGGCTGAATCCCATTTAACGTTATATAAACTGCATATGCTCACCATGTAGGATATGATATACTGAAAATGTTATGCCTTGCAAACATTACAGTAAATTAAAAACATTCATTAGATTTAGTAAATTGGAGTAAACAAGGACAGACTGCCTTTTGCTGATTTGAAGCAACATAAAAACAAGCCCTGCTTACATAGCCTTCCTAAATACACTGCTAACTTAACATACGTTTTAGCAACGACTTCAATACTCAACTGAGAAAATGACTGAATGAGTGCTTGTATTATTTGATTTGCTCTTACAATGACCCTATATAGTGTATAGTTTGAATCCTTCACAAATATTCTTCATAGGATATATTCTTCACACAAGCCTATGTTAAGTCTAACGTTTTTTGTTTTGAGACTGTTGAATGTTATTAGCTATGTTAGTCTAAGAAAGTGGCACTTATTCAGACAGGCTACTGTTCCATTACTAGTACATCTCAGAAACTTGATAGTTGTTAGAGATTTAAGTGCTATAAGTAATCAGATACCTGTTGAAAACAGCAGAAGTCGAATGTGCACAGTTTGGAGAAAACAAAGCAGTGTGTAAACTGAACTTCATTGCAGTTGTGAGGAATGGTGGGATGGAGTTGGCCTGATTCAGAGCGGTAGAAAAAAACAGAGAGGCGACACTCCCATAGGGGACCATCGGGGAAAAATGGTGGAGACATTTCTGTCTAGTTTCCAGGTCACGGGGAAGGTGAATAGTTCCACACATTGACATTCACAGTGTAGAACTATGTTCATTTCCTTTGCTTGCCAAGCACTTTGAGCAGAATATTAATAAAATAACAGGATCTGTTTTTAACATTTAATGCATTCGCACTCATTAATAATATGGTAAATACTGTTATTGTTTGGCTATGCATTAACTGCTAATGTTTAACTTAATAGCTATGACCGAAGCTACCTTAACCTACATATTAAGTTGTTCTGGTTATCAACAGTTTTATGATTGCAGTTAGCCACACTGCTTCCATGTTAGTACAC
The DNA here is from genome assembly GCA_028566355.1 of Doras micropoeus. NCBI lineage: Eukaryota > Metazoa > Chordata > Actinopteri > Siluriformes > Doradidae > Doras > Doras micropoeus. The sequence continues at coordinate 6,304,408 of JAOUQY010000030.1, forward strand.
CTGATCAAAATGAACCTAACTGGTGTATAAAGTATAAAGCAGAGAAAGGAGGTCGATTTATGCTGAATTAAATAAATCCGGCTACTCCAGGATCTTGCATTATGTGACGTGAACAAGCTATTTCCTCCAAAAATACATTTTAGTAACTGATTAACTTTTACATTTTACATACCAAATTAACACGAACATATAGTATATGCAGCAAATGTAAAGGCAGATAAAAATACACAGACATGGTTTAATATTGTCTGAATTCATTGCTCTCTGTTTCATTGATGGGGTGTGTTTGGACCTACTGAGAGCTCTCTCTATATCTCTCTCTCTTTCTGTCTCTCTCTCTCTCTCTCTCAATGGCTCTGGACTGGTTATACTATGAAAAACATTATGTATAAACAAACCCTGTGACATGTAAGGGCATCTGTGACCTAAAAGACAGAACAGAAAGTCCATATGTCACACATGTTAATGATTCAAACAGAAAATCAGCAACAGATTCTTAATCCAACAAATTCAGCAGAAAGTGCTCATAAAGCAAGGATTCACATACTTTTCACATGACTAACTTCATTATTTGACCCTATATATATAAATGTGTTTGTGTGTGTGTATTAATAAGTCATTTTAGGAACCATCTGTATATAAACCCACATCACATATAAACCCACATCACATCAGTAGACACTTTTAAAGACAATATGAAATGGAAATAATAACGCACACGGATGTTTTGAATTTACATTACATTTTTTAAACCACATAATAAACAAGCCTCAGTTAGTTTTGTTCTTGACCTAATTTACATATATTACTCATTTTGTGTGTGGTTAGAGAATAAACCACAGCAGGAGCAGTGATGCATGGACGACGCTTTTGCATGTCATTGTCTCTAATTGACTCACTATCCACCCACAGATGTGCCAGGACACAGACCGGTGTCTGAAATCAATTCAGCCTACATGAACATGGTGTGTGCGTGTGTGCGTGTGTGCGTGTGTGTGTGTGTGTGTGTGTGTGTTTTCCAATACAGAGGCAGCAAGCAGGGCCATTGTGCAGTTTCTGGAGGTGAATCAGAGTGAAGAGACGAGTCGTGGTTGGATGCTCCTGACCACCATCAACCTGTTAGCCTCCTCCGGACAGGTACACCTTCCCCCGGTCTGCAGGCCGGTTACACAATGCTGAAAACAGCCTGAGCCAATCACAGTTCTACAAATTGCACTGCATATCCTGTACAGGGAAAGCCTTTTATTTCTATTATTATGACTGCCAAAGCTAGGTGGTTTTGACAGTTTTGTCATTTTTTGTCAATTTTCTTCCTCTTCAGTTTTTTCCCTAACCAATTTTTGGTTGACAATATCATATACATCATTATCACATACGGAGTATATGGTTTGTGTCCTGCCCTTTGTGCTAGCAACTCCTGTAGGCTCAGAACGCTTCTTGGGCATTAGCTGAAATACTGTTGTGCCTAAAATGATGAACTTTTTATGGCAAGTGGGCCTCTAGGAGGCAGATTACCCTAGCTAATTACAATTCATTTGTGGAGTAGTACCACTTAATGAATAGTGTTCAAGGCCATCTAGCAATTCACTAGCCGAGACTCAAGCTGCACAAAATTTTACACACCTCACTATCACGTCGTTTAGACATGCACCAAGTGTCATGCAGGTTCATTCATAGGGGCGCTGAAACATCCAGGCACATTTTGTTTCACTTCTCTTCGGTCTTGCTCTTTCTCTCACTTTATAGAGCGATCATATTACACACCGCTATGTGGTTCATCTAGTTTCAGTATACACACTGTACAATCCGTGTAGTTAAGTTCAGTAGTGCATTACCTCATTTCCTGTTGCCTATACAGAAGTTCTCTCTTTTCTCCATAGTGTTCATGTTGTTAACATTGTTACCAAAGTTTTCCAAACATCAGTTCATGTGAGAGACAGTGAGAAATCAGATCACGCTTAGGCTGCACGTTCAGCAGCTCTGTCAGCACACTTGTGTAGGAAGTTAATCAGTTCTTCCTTTACAATGCAACTGAAATTCAGAAATAAAATTTTAAAAAAAATCTCTTTGGCTATAGCTATGCTCACTGTTAAACAGAACGCACGAGATGCCAAACTTGCCAACGTTCACACACTTTGCATAGGAAATCCACATTTTAACACCTGAATATGTTATGAGATAAGAGTAATCTCTACACATTGAAAAAACAGCAGATGAGCAGCTGACATAGGGACGACTGAGATTTACCCAGGAGTTTTCAGTTCACAGATATTGACTAACACCCAGCTGAGAAGTGAGTATATATGTACCCCATTTCCAGAAAAGCTGGGACAGACAAATCTGTAATTTGTCTTTAAGATGTCCTTAGACTTTGCAAACAAGGATTGGTCGTGGCTTGGGCCAAACTTCATGAGAGAATTGTAAGTCAGTTCAGTTTTCTCAGTGCAAGATTGCAAAGCATTTAGGTCTTTCACCATCCACAGTTCATAATATCATGAAAAGATTCAGGGTAATCGCTGCTGAATGTGCGTGACCTTCGAGCCCTCAGGCGGTATTGTTTGTCATGCTACCACGATGAACATAGCCACATGGGACTACTTTAGAAAATCACTTTCACTTAACACAGTCCACCACTGCATCAAGAAATGCATCCTGCATCTGTATTATGCAAAGAGGAAGCCATGTATTAATTTTGTGCAGAAACACCAGTGAGTTCTCTCTGACACTGAAGTCATCTGAGATGGACTGAAAGACAGTGGAAACGTGTTCTGTGGTCAGACGTGTCCACGTTTCAGCTTGGATTCTACATGCCAAGACCATCCAGACTGTTACCAATGAAAAGTGCAACAAACCAGCATCCGTGATAGCATGGGGGTTCATCAGTGCCCACGGCATGGGGGATATATGAAATTACCATTGGTGCAGGGTTTATACTGGTATTTTGGAGAAATGTGTGCTGCTGTCAAGACAACAGGAACTCCCAGGAACTCCATGACTATTTTAGCCGGACAATGTCAGACACACACACACACACACATGCTGAAATTTTGAAACCCCTCAGTGTTACTGCTGTATTGAGAATAATCCACCAAACAAAAATATCCAGACAACAGTGTTGGCAGAGTCCTGTGACCACTGAAGAAGGACTAGAGGATGACTAACACAAACTGTGCAGCAACAGATGAGTTATTTTCTCCGACTGATCCGATCATGCCAGCACAACACACACCAATACACCACCACCACGTCACAGTCACAGTCACTGCAGTGGGTAAAAAGGGCTAACAGTGTATGCAGATAAACTACAGTTTGTGTCTGCAGAACCTCAAAGTGCACCTGTATGGTCAGTGGAGCTGATGAAATGGACAGACTGTAGATACAAGGAGGTGGTTTTAATGCTATGGGTGATCAGGGTGTGTGTGTGTGTGTGTGATTTATATATTGGGTTTCAACACCTGGTTATCATTTTCTGCTTTGTAATATCTGCTTCACTTTGCAGTTCCAGTTGATTTTTTTTTTTTTACTATATTTGACCCCATCAAGAAGAAGTGCTCTCGCTTCAGGGTTTGCATTTATTTCCATTCTTTCCCATAGAATCATTCTGCATTAGCAGATAAACGGATGACTCTTATCCTCTTGTCTCCATTGACCAGTGTTAAGGTATAATTTCTCTGTGTGAACTTGACCTTTACGCAGCACGTCTGCTCTGTGTCATTAGCATTCAGGTGCAGTCCACGCCGAGAGAGAGCTATTCCTGGCCTTGACCGTCTGCCACTACAACGCCTCCCCCTCTGAGATAAACCCAACTGTCATTCCGATTCTCACACATTGGCCTTTATAGCACAGCCTTAGATTTTCTTTACGTTAATAAAAAAAAATAGGGCTTTGCAGTGCCAGACAGCATTTCCAGCCTCAGGTGAAAATAATATAGTTATTTTTTCTGCACTTACTCTGCAGGATTAGACATATTTCTTTTTTTATTACATTGTGGACAGTACACTGTGTTATATTGTGTTGCAGAGCGCACCATTTTTGTTCTTCCTTTCATTTTTGCAGTCTTAATATAGTCACATCATCTTCTGGGTGTTCATGTGTTGAATCTGCAGATGTACTGACTCAGAGGTCATTGAACTCTGGGGTCTAAGGTGTGTGTGTTTGTGTGTGTGTGTGTTTGTTTCTGAATGAATCATCTGCCTGACTCAACAGGATGCCTTCCCCAACACAGCTTTTTTCAAATCAATACGCAGAATTTATTTCTCTTCCTTTTCGCCATCGCTGCGGTTCCATGCCACCAGTCTGATTTAGCCATAGTTAAGCGTCAGAGCGGTGACTAAGGCAGGTTTTCATGCTGAGCTCTCCTTTGTTTTGTTAAAACCCACCTGAGCCTCAGGCTGATGTCATCCTTCTTGTCCCAAATATGGCCACACTCTCTCACAGCACATTAAACCATTAGAATGGGCAAAACCAGTGGGTGTTAGCAGTGTGATTGATAGCCAGCACAGTGCATAGCATACACAACCTCATTTCAGGGTTGGATGTGTCTTTCTTTTGGATCGGATATTATGAGCTATATTTCTACTGAGAATGATCACTACTTCAGTTAAATTATTGAAAGGCCACCAAGAGAACCTAAATGAATTTTCCATGACCAAGAATTAAGAGGGGCTGGTTTGAAACGTATTAAAGTCAGAAACCCTTTATAATTTACTGAACTGAAAAAAGAAGAGGAACCCACATTTTCCACCATTACATCACCTAAGCATCAGTTGAATAAGATTGCTGTATATGCAGTGTATTTGGAGCAAATGCTCAAGATTGAAAGGCCATGAACTTGTCACAAATCTACTCAGATTTCACATCTGTGTGATTCTGCACTTGTTACTACTTTCACCTCCCTACAGACTATAAATCTGAAAAAAAATTGCTTTTTGGCTGACCTTGGAGCACCTGACAAGTCTTTATGTTTGAACATAGACTTAATAGCCCATTATGTTCAGCTCTCATGAAACTCTATGATTGTACTCAAGTCAGCCACGGTAGATACTAGTGTGTGTGTGTAAATGGGGTTTTATGGGACTTTATGGTAAGCACCAACCATTTGGGGAAAGAAGCTGCTCCTTGTCAATTGTGGCTAAGAAAATTTTACATGCAGTTTCTTATAAATGACTGTATGTAATGTTTTCCCTAGAATACATTGATTCCCTAGAATCATTTTCTTGATTACACTGTGCGGTGGTGTAAAACTGAAATGCAGACATCTCAATGTCAGATCAGGTTAGTTCTCTACAAAGAAGTATCTCCGGTTAAACTGTCTCTCTTATTCCATCCTGCAGAAAACTGTGGACTGCATGACCACCATGTCGGTTCCCTCCACACTGGTGAAATGTCTGTACCTGTTCTTCGACCTGCCCCACATGCCCGAGGTTCCCGGTGCCACCCAGACTGATCTGCCCCTGGCGGACCGCCGAGCTCTGCTGCAGAAGGTCTTCGTTCAGGTGAGATGTCACTTTCATGTCAAGGCAGTTTTTCATGGTGCAATCTTGTATACTGGTGATAACCGAGACAATTCATTTGTCTTCTCTTCAGTACTGATTTCATTAAAGTGGCGCCTCAATTCAAATCAAAAGACACGGACCTTGATTAGCAGACAGAATAGACAGAATTGTGTCTTGCAGGAAGAACAAGTGGAAGAAATGCCTTGGATATAGGCTTTCCCTCCAAAACCCAACTTCACTAATCATCCATAATACTTCAGTTAGCACTTTATCCTGGTGAAGCTCATGCGGGATCTGGAGTCTATCCCAAGGAACACATGTTGGATATTTTTAATATACAGCTGTGTATTTTTAATGTCCACAGAAATAACATGATCCCAGGCTAGTTAATTCGCAGAAGATAATATTTGGTTTTCTGTTTTCTCAGCTAACAGTCAAGAGCGATGGGACCGAATGCAAATAAAATACACTCACTGGGAAAGCTTGGCCGCTAAATGAGAAGATCATATCTTGCCCCTTGAGACTAGTGTGCTTATTATTGTCAATTCTGACAGGTTTTCTATGATTATTTTGGTTCAGAATTACACACTTAGTAGGGAATTATTTTTTTTGCATTTATGTGCATACTATATTATTTACTGCCATCTTTACTGATGATTCTCAACCATATTATGATGTCACATGGAAACAGTGCTTGACTGTTCTCTGAGGTCATTTGGTTTTGAAATGCTTACGCCGCACATTAAAATTGTAATTAAAGGTTTTGTGATTTTGGTTACTGCGTGTCCTCGGAAACCATAATAGTAGTGACCCTGTGGTTGTAACAGCGCTTTGTTCTTGAACAGATGAGAGGGTGCTGGAGGGTTCACTGCCCAAAAATATGACCTGTTTCATCTTCACATTATGGGCATATGTGTTTACAAAATGTAGTGGATGTATGGTGCTTGGTTTATATATTTTTTTACCCCCAAGCATCATATTTGCATGTGTCTAGGTGGATAGTTTTGAGGAAATGTTTCTCTCTGTTGTCAGATTTTGGTCAAGCTGTGCGGTTTCGTGTCTCCGGCTGAAGAACTGGCACAGAAGGATGACCTGCAGCTGCTCTTCAGTGCCATCACGTCCTGGTGTCCTCCTCACAACCTGCCCTGGAGAAAGAGCGCTGGCGAGGTGCTCATGACGATCTCCAGACACGGCCTGAGCGTCAACGTTGTCAAGTACATCCACGGTAATTTCAGACTTTCACGCTTAAGGTGACCAGGAAATTGTTCACCACAAACAAACTCGACTAATTCCCGTTCACACATCATCAGCCCAGCTGCACCGAGCTTTCCTTTAAGCAGTTGCGTTAATGCAAGTTAGAAAGCCATTTCTTGTTTTCGACAGCATTTGCTTTGTAATCTGTACATCACCATTAAATCCGCCTATGGTAATTACAAACCGAGGCGGCGGCTCAAAGCTCATGAAACGCTTTGTCTTTGCGATCACAGCTTAATGTTCATGGCTGGCTGAGTCCTATTTATTTATCCCCCTTTAATTGCTTTCTTTGCTGTGTGCTCTCTAGCAGCACTTACTCATGCATGCGTACTGCTGACGTCTTCTGCCTTCTGAAACTCGGTAGCAATTTAAACCTAGACTTGTTCACTTTGCCTTCTGTTTTAATTCCTGGTTATTTTTCTTGTTTAAGTGATTAACAGTAGACAGTAAAGCAGACGTCACATAATCTTTTTTTTTTTTTTTATTATTATTAAAAAAATTTTCACAACCTCATTGTTTCAGAGAAAGAGTGTTTATCGACATGCATCCAGAACATGCAACAGTCAGACGATCTGTCACCACTGGAGATTGTGGAGATGTTTGCCGGGTTGTCTTGCTTTCTGAAAGATTCCAGCGACGTCTCTCAGACCCTGTTAGATGATTTCCGCATGTGTCAGGGCTACACGTTCCTGACTGACCTCATGCTCAGGTATATCCTGCAGTCCTGCATCTAATAGTTGGTCATAATTATGAGATGTTTTTGCTTTTTAAAATGATTTTGTTAATAATTGTTAATAATAATTGTTTCCTGAGTTATCAGCACATGATAACCGGTGCTAATTTGTTTGTAAAATGAATACCTCCAGATTGGAGCAGGCCAAAGAGGATGAATCCAAAGATGCTCTAAAGGACCTGGTGAACTTGGTGACTTCTTTGAGCACGTATGGCGTGAGCGATCTGAAACCCGCCGGCCTGACGACCGGGGCGCCCTTCCTGCTGCCTGGCTTTGTGGTCCCACAGCCTTCTGGGAAAGGTCAGTTCACTAGGAAGTGAACTGCTTGACCTGCAATAAAACCACAAACAGCAGCTTACATATTATAGGAATTACAGTACACAAAGCTATTTAATCTTACATAAGCTCAGATTAGTGTCTGTGTGTGTGTGTGTGTGTGTGTGTCTGTGTGTGTCTGTGTGTGTCTGTGTGTGTGTGTCTGTGTCTGTGTGTGTGTGTGTGTGTGTGTGTGTGTCTGTGTGTGTGTGTCTGTGTCTGTGTCTGTGTGTGTGTGTGTGTGTCTGTG
>JAOUQY010000030.1:6365091-6375411 GCA_028566355.1 Doras micropoeus
CATTTGTAAAATCTGACCAAACACTGAATTTCAGATGAAGACATTTATATTTGTATTTATATTTCTGCTTTTCTCTTGCCAGGCGTTAGAGTGCGACTATGTCAGTGCCCACCTGCACGAATGGATTGACCTCATATTCGGCTACAAGCAGCAGGGCCCTCCAGCAGTGGAGGCTGTAAACGTGTTCCACCATCTCTTCTATGAGGGTCAAGTGGACATCTACAACATCAACGACCCTCTGAAAGAGACGGCCACCATCGGCTTCATCAACAACTTCGGCCAGATCCCCAAACAGGTGCTTGACCGAACCGATCTGAACACAAATAAATCCCAACAAACCCTGCTCTGTTTCCTCTTAGGAATTTTTATAATGCTACTTCAATATTATGCTTTTTTTATGCACAAGACAGAGGTGTTATTTTTGTCCAGGTCACAGCTCAAGAAGACTTGTTAGTGAGCGAATATGAGGAGCCTCAGTGTGTATAAAGTGGTCTAAATGCTAAATACCCAAATTCTCATACAGGCTACTTCCTCCTCCTCACTATAGTTAGACTAAAATATTGAAAAATAAATCTTATCCACTGTTCAGATTCAGATTGCATTGTGGGATTGATTTGAGCTATTTGCATCAAGCAGATAATGCAAATAGTTTCTTTTGGTTGGATTAAATGTTATTCTTTATGAATTAGCAACAAGATCTGGACTATTGATACAGAGGGCTTCCTCATCTTGTTTTATGTTTCCCAAATATTTTATTTTGAATAATAATCTCGTTATCTTGTCACTCAAAGCTCATGTGGACTTCATAGATTTATAGCTGGTGTTCATCAAGAGTTCATCAACAGCACAGGTTATTCGTACACATAATGCTGTTATTTTGCTCTTGTATTTCTTAAGTGTGCATGTGTGGATTTCATTGCAGCTGTTTAAGAAGCCTCATCCTCCTAAGCGCGTGCGCAGCAAGTCGAACGGCGAGATCCCCGGCATGGCCGCCTCCGTTAACTCCACTGCGGACAAGATCTTCTTCCACCATCTAGACAACCTGCGGCCTTCTCTGGCTCCTGTTAAAGGTACTGTGGGAAGTCGAGACCAGTAATCGGTGTTCCTGCAGAATTACTTCAGACTTCACTGACAGAATAGTTCATTGAGAAAATGGCAGTGTGTGAGAGATTGCAGTGAATGAGAGATAACGAGAAGTTAGGAAATCACATTAAAGAAAAAAAAAAACATGAACACATTAGCACATTAACACGAGCAGCGTTATGTAAACGATGCTTTTCCGATCTCACCCTAGACAGCTGTTTTAAGTTTGTTTTTTTAATGTTTTAATCTTATCAAAAAAGACGATTTGTAGACTTTGCATGATTTTTTTGTATCTCACTTGTCAGTAAACACTCTCTTTCTCTCTCTGTCTCTCTCTCTCTCTGTCTCTCTCTTTCTCTCTCTGTGTGTGCTTTTTTTTTTTTTTTCATTTCTGTGTACAACTGTGTGTGTGTTGCAGAGCTGAAGGAGCCTGTGGGTCAGATAGTTTGCACTGATAAGGGAATTCTAGCTGTAGAACAGAACAAAGTGCTAGTTCCTCCTGCCTGGAATAAGACATTTGCCTGGGGCTATGCAGATCTCAGCTGCCGGCTGGCCAACTATGAGTCTGACAAGGTCAGCAACTTTTCTACTCTGTAAACCTCACCCTGCAGTGCACAGCATGTGGAAAAAACAGATCTAAAATTGGAGAAAAATGATCATCAAATTTTTGAATCTTCAAATTTGCAGATGTGTGACCATTAATGTGGTGTTCTGTGTAAGGAAGGCTGGAACAATATGAAATATTCGCATGGGGAATAGATACACGATGGGGCCTGCTATAGTAAGGTTGATTAATTTCTAATTTATTTAAGGGTGGCGTACTCGTTTATTTCGTTATAGTTAATTTAATGTTTGTTCGTGTAATAAAATCAACAGTCATAGGGCTGCATCACAAACACACTCGGTGGTTATGACACCAGTAGTGTACTACTAAACTATGTGGTTTGGGATGCAGCCAGAATAATTGTTACTACCTTCACAAAGACATGCCTTTCCTGCTTAACAAATAAACACTAAAACACCGCCATGAGTGAGAATGTTTCTGTCTGTTCATATAGTATTGGGTCTGACTCACTTTGAGGCCTCAGCTTGGGAATCTCATATTTTTTTCCAGTATGTTATGTTTAAATAACACCACCTAAACTTAAACTTGATGCCCCTAAACTTGGTTTGGGCCATTACTTCTGGATTCCAAATAAGGAAAGAAAAAAAATGTTAATAATACAGTAATTGTGTTCTGCATTTCACTCTGGAGCTAACAGTGCCCCCTAGTGTTCAAATGTTAGGTTTATTTACTCTGTTTATGCTGTTTCTGTTTCTTTTGACTTGTTCTTCTGTTGTGTAATTAATCCGCTTGTCTATTTGCAGGCTGTGATTGTGTACGAGTGTCTGTCCGACTGGGCTCAGATCTTGTGCGCTATCTGTCCAAACCCCAAACTGGTGATTACTGGTGGCACAAGCACGGCTATCTGCGTTTGGGAGACAAGTCCTTCTAAAGAAAAGGCCAAAACCCTGACACTCAAACAGGTGAAGGAATACAAGCTGTTACTGTGGGATTCATTCATTATTTGGATTAACTGATTAAAAAAAAAGATTTTTCCTACATAATTAGATTAATTCCGTTAAAATTATTATTTATAGTTGTGAACATGATGGAAACAAGAAAGTGTATGTGAAATATGAACCGTCTTTGAAAATATGAAACAAAAAAAATATTTTATATTTTATCACATAACCTCCATGCTTGATATATTATCCTTATATGTTTCCACGGAAATTTAAATTAGGATTTAAGTGTTTCAGATTTCACGCTTGTTGAATAAGGGTCGAATTACAATATAAACCCATGACTTTTTGTCTGAGCTCTCTGTCAGCTGTCAGCTGAGTGAATATGTTTTTTGCCATTTATTTTTGCTTCTTCAGATGCACATGCACTGTGTGGCCAAAAGTATGTGGACACCTGACCATCACAACCAGATGTGCTAATAGGAGTTGGATTTACCTTTTGCTGTTATAATAAGCTCCGCTCTTCTGGGATAGCTAGATTTCCACTAGATTTTTGAGCGTGGTTTTGGGGATTTGTGTTCATTCAGCTACAAGAATATTGGTGAGATCAGGTTCTGATATTTGTTGAGGAAGCCTGGGTTGTAGCCTTTGGTTGTTCCACTTCATCCCAGAGGTGTTCAGTGGGGTTGAGGTCAGGGCTCTGTGCAGGACATCCGAGTTCTTCTACTCCATGTCTTCATGGAGCTGGCTATGTGCACATTGTCATGCTTGAAGAGGTTTGTCCCCTCTGCACCATATACAAGTGTGTGGTGTGTGGACCAACTTTCTGATGGTCAGGTGTCCACACTTTGGCCTATGTAATTTATGTATACAGTGAAATGACTGAGACTTGTTTATTCCAGGCTCTGCTGGGACACACAGATGCTGTGACGTGTTTGACGGCATCCTCCGCCTATCACATTGTAGTCAGTGGCTCTCGGGACCGAACCTGCATCATCTGGGACCTGAATAAACTGTCGTTTGTGACACAGCTGAGAGGTCACCGTGCTCCAGTGTCTGCGCTCTGTATAAATGAGCTCACTGTAAGTCTGATCCAACATGTTTAAAACAGTATAGTAAGACCTGGTCTACTGTCTCTACTAGCCATCTAATTAAATCTCAAATCTGTACACAAAATATCTTCTGACTGGGGACTAATGACAACAAACAATGTATGACACTGTAAAGTATTTTAAATTCTGAAACCTTTATTACACAGGGAGATATAGTGTCCTGTGCTGGAACATACATCCACGTATGGAGCATTAACGGCAACCCGATCTCTAGTGCCAACACCTTCACTGGGCGCAGCCAGCAGATCCTGTGCTGCTGCGTGTCTGAGATGAACGAATGGGACACACAGAACGTCATCATCACAGGACACTCGGACGGTGTCGTCAGGGTAACCACCTCCATTCATCCCATAATCAGGCTCATTGCTGTAATGCTATCCATGTCCATCATACATTGGTCTAAAATGGTCTAGATGTGAAGATAACGTGAGCCTTTACTAAATGGGTTTGTCTTGTAGTTCTGGAGAATGGAGTTCCTGCAAGTCCCAGAAACCCCTGCGCCTGAGCCAGTTGAGCCTCCAGACGCTCCAGACTGCTGCGCAGAGGAGAAAATCGGTAATGCGCCTCCTATCCCCCAATGCATTGTGGTAGATTTTATTCAGTTTTATTATGACTAGACAGTATGAATGTGATGTCACTATTGTGAGAAATTAATTCACAAGAGAGCACAAATATCAACAGTATTTTATTACATGTTAAATATGGTATGTTGCACTTTTTCTGGTGTTAAATACTTTATTTTGTCTAAATGATAGTAATACTGTAATTTAGTTGTGCACGCTTTTAAAAAAATGACAGGCTTCAAGTCTGTATATCATGATACATACCATGTATAGTATATAATATATATTTTAGGCTTGGTATATTTTCATAGCATCATGCACCCCTGGATTTTTTTTTCCAAATATCTAGGTGAAAAAGTGTGAACACTTAAAGTGTACATGGATGATCATTAGAAAGTTTCATTTAATTGTCTTAAATTAGTGTCTAGAACGGCACTGATGAAGCCTCACAGACCAGTCATGCTTATCTATAATGATATTTTTCACACCCACACTATTATGGTGGAATTAAGAACTGATCCCAATGTATTATTACCTGCATGATTATCAGTTTTATCAGTAACTCCTTTACTCATTTGTGTGCCTTCCAGATGGGCGAGAAGCTGCAGACGAGGACAGCAGCGAATCAGAGGCCGAGGAGGCCAGCGTGAGTCAGGAGTGTAAAACACAGGCACCGAACAGTCAGCCTGGGAGTGGCTCTCACAGGCCCAAACCTCCACGAACCAGCTTGGAGGACTCGGGTCGCTGGTCTGACTCGCTCAGCGTCGATGAGAAAGATGGGTTTGTGTTCGTCAACTACTCAGAGGGCCAAGCTCGGCCTGCCAATGCATCTACTAACCCCCACACCAACCCGCACTCAGTGACACAACTCCTGCAGCCAAACAACATAGAGCCACGGCCCTACAACAAACTCAGAGCAGGTATGAAAATGCACATCGGATTTAAAGGATACGCTGGCATTTTTCTATACACTGAATACAGCGTGATTACCATCCATTGTAATATCAGCAGATTACTACACCTAGTACTAAAGCTAGGCTGTTCAAGGATAAATAAATGATGATACAACCTCCTCAAAAAAGCCTTGTTCCTTTTAGACATTTAATAAAATCCTCACTTTATACCATGCACCATTTTGATGCAACTCCATCCAGATTGGTATGTAGTATTACAGAGGAATACACCGCATTCTTCAAGCTGAAAGGGTTCATTCTTTCTAAAGGTAGCATGTCTCACCCCTCAGTTGTGGGTGTGAGTCTGGCAGATCTCATAGCTGAGCTCTTGTTCCTGTGTGTGTGTGTTTTTTTTGTTCCCGTGCAGGCTACAGATGGGAGAGACAGCTGGTGTTCCGGAGTAAACTCACCATGCACACAGCTTTTGACCGCAAGGACAATGCTCAGCCAGCTGAAATCACAGCCCTCACCATCTCAAAGTAAGCTCTGTTTGTGTCTGAAGTGTGAGAGAGGTTTTGATAGCAAGTGTAAGAGAGTTTGCAGTTTCATATTGGTTTGTAATATTGCAAGTTAATTTCACCATTCCTGATTGGCTTACATTATTTTTTCAGAAAGCCCTCCCAAATCTGCTCTATCACATGATTCGTACAAAATGGCTGGCATGATTGATGAAAGCAGTGAATTAGGAAATGCTCTCTCTGGGAGACAGTATGACACTTTGATAGTTTGCGTGTAAGATTTTCCCCCCCTATCTTCTCCACTCATTTTTATTCATATTCAATTCCCATCCACTCGGATTTCTCCCATGTAATACAACGACTACCAGTCAGGGAGGGTGAGGATATGCGAACTAGTGATCTCCGGATGATAAGGCGAATGCTTTGCTGTTGTGCCACTCAGGAACTCGGCGTGTGAGAGGTTTGATAGTGTATGTACAGCTGAAAAATAAAACCTACACAGCCTCTCATTCAGTACTGTGCAAAAGTCTTAAGCACATTTTTTTGTTAGAGATGTTTATTTTTATAAGTTCTGCATGATTGAGCCAGTACAAACAGATTTTATTTTATTTATTTCCAAACATTACTTTTCCAACAACAGATTAAATGGCAAAGGCATTCTATAAAGCAAAGATGCCTTCAAATGTAATGAATGTTTGTACATAAAAGAAAACACTATAAAGTGCATTAAACAGTAAACTAAAGGAAGTCAATATTTACTGGGTTTTTCTTAAATAGTGTTCCCAGTTACTCTGTGCGCAGTTTTATAAGGAAATTATTACATTTCATGACCCAGTTGGCAGAACATTGATCACACCCTGTTGTTTTTCCACTCTTGAACCACCCAAATGTGTGTGTTTGTGTAAGAAAGGCAGACTGCAGACAGTTTTTCGCCATTGTGTTGGATCTTGTGATTAGGTAACATTCCTGTGGTATTTTCAGGGACCACAGTAAGGTGGTGGTGGGCGACGGGCGTGGCCGCGTCTTCAGCTGGTCGGTGAGCGAACAGCCAGGACGCTCAGCCGCCGATCACTGGGTGAAGGACGAGCAGGTGGAGAGCTGTTCAGCATGCGCTGTGCGCTTCTCACTCACCGAGAGACGCCACCACTGCAGGAACTGCGGCCAACTCTTCTGCCAGAAGTAAGATACACTTTGCTCTTCACTTACTGAAGGGAGACATAGACTCAGATACTGCCCTGAGATCAGGTTAGCAAAAGTATTATGGGCAGGGTTCATGCTGAAAATGATCACATAGTAACTAAATTATGAATGAATAATAAATACTCTTAAATGCTAGTTTATACGGTTGAACTGTCCGGATCCTTTCTATGTCGGTTTACTCCGGCTAATCTGGTTTCCTCCCACAGTCCAAAGACATGAATATTAGGTGAATTGGAAGATACAGAATTGCCCATGATTGAGCTTGTACTGATGAAACGTGTTTCCATGTACCTTCAGCCATGGATGCTGAAGTGATGTTAAATAAAAAACAATAAACAAGCAGGTACAACTACCATATAAGCAAACTTAGCCGGGTAAGAAATGTGCAGCAGCCTGGAAAAATTCATGTGGTCAGATTTTCACATTTTCTACATTTTGTATGAATCTCAGCTAGAAGTAGTTATATCATTTTAAATTGTGGTTAAAAAAAGACTGAACATTTCCACATCATTTAGGTTAAATAGTTTTTTCCCTTTGATTCTTAAAGTCAAGATGTCAAAGTATATTATAGACAGAAAAAAGACAATTGTAGCTGTATTGGTCTTTATTTTTACCAGAATTCAGCCGTAGTGACATCTGACAGGGAATCTGAGACCGACACGCAATTACTGACACTGTTTCATCTCTTGCTAAGCTTCACTCAGAAAGAAACCACCACAGGACCAGATATAATATAATATAATGTGGGTGATATTATGTCTGACACAGTGCTGTATGCGGAACAGGTGTATCAGCTGCACCAGCATTATTGCAGTTTATAATCACTGGCACTAATCAGGGAAAATCAGCTCTAGTGTCTTACTTGTGCATCTACGGGGTTGATCAACAAAAGTAATCATGTACAAATAGAAATATACACAATGCTTAAAAATGAATATTTCTATTATTTAATTCCATTTTGTACGCTTAAGAAGGGATGTAAACTGTAATACTGTTTTATTTTGCAGCGTGATTGTAATGCTGTCTGTAATGTTGCAAATCCGTAGATGCAGCCGCTTCCAGTCCGAGATCAAGCGGTTGAAGATATCCTCTCCCGTTCGTGTGTGTCAGAACTGTTACTACAACCTGCAGCATGAGCGGGCCTCAGAGGAAGGGTCCAAAAATTAAAACCATCACCTGTCACTCACTCACTCACTCACTCACACTGACCTTTACTCTTCTCTACAGAACTTCACGACTCGACCACAAATCACTGACGTAGGCTAAAAACAAATCACTAATATTCCTTATTTCGGATCACCGGTAGTCATTTTTCTTGTCAGTGTTAGCAATTTGCATAAACTGCTAAACATTTTAGATTTTAGGAACACTTGTTGCAAAACAAGGTGACGTTTGTTAATATTGTAAATAGCAAAATGGCCTTTTTAACTAGAACTGAACAGTCATTATTAAGAGAGAAAGAAGAAAACATTTTGCTTGTACAATAGCATTATAACACAACACTCCGGACTTTAAAACTACTAAAAAAAAAAAATTAAGCAGTCATGTGTAGTCAGTGTCATGAGGCACAGCATCCCGGCGGGTATAATATTGGGGACTATGAATGTTAATAATAAATGTTTGTGGGTCGGAATTATTACTGTGTCTAGTTATGCAAATAATTTTGTTTACAGTGTGTTAACGTTGATGTGTTGCCCACAGTATCAGATCCGTTGCCAGTAGTTCATAGCAGTGTCTTTCTTTTTTTTTTTTTTCTGTTGTTGCCAAATTGCCTTTAAATCTTTTAACATATTTATGAACAAAAGGACATTTCATTATTTTTGAATCCCACACATGCCTTCTTTAGCATTCCCAGATATTTAATGTAATCTTAATTTCAGAACATATCATGATCATATGAAATGCACATCTAATGGCTAATGGGGGGATATTTACGTTTAACGTCGTCTCGTTCACCACTAAACACGAGATGAACTAGCTTTACCGTTTCTCTCTGACACTAATACAACTAATGCAAAGAAAACACACTTTGAGAAAGACGTTTTAAATATCACCGTCGCTGATGCTGACGACGACGACGACGACTTCTTTTTAAATTATGCCAGAGGAGCTGTAAATATCCGGTTTGCTTGACGTGTTTGAGGAATAACTCGCCTGCCTCGGTCTTGGAACGTTTCAGGAAAGACTGTACTGGAGAATTCATTCAGTGTTTTATTGTAAGAAAAGGGATTTTTTTTGTCGCTGAAAAACTGGAATCGTGTTTTCTTAACACATGAAATGACATGAGACTTTATATTTTTCTTTAATATGTTGTATTTCTTCAGTGGTACTGTGGGCAACGCTGCATTAAAAGTGCTGCTTTGATCATTAGGAAGAGACGTATTTTCTTTTTCTTTTAAGAATCAGAAACAAATCACTTTAAAGCAAGTGTCTGTTATTCATATCATACTCGTCCCCACGCGTTTGCTATACAGTTGAATCTGCACTCGTTATGATAAGAATTATGATTACTGTAAATTAGTGTGCAATCCTAACATCAAAACACAAAGGCCAGACGGCTATATCCGTTGTTTCTCTTCGCACCTTTACATGTACAAAAAAAAATATTAATGATTTTTGTTTTTATCAAATGCATTTTATGTTCTATGCTGTCATTTTAAAGTGATTTGTTCCTTTACAGCAAGATGAACTGTACAAAGTATTTATGCAACTATGATGTTTCCTTTTTTATGATTGATTATTGTACATTTTTCAGCAAGTTGGGTTACTTGTTGCATGTCTAACACAGCTGACTTTCTGTGTCAGTGCATTGTACATGTTTGGCATTATTACTTTTTGTTCATAATTTCTATGGCATTATTAAATGATTTGATTATAAAGCCCTGAGAGATGTGTATAGAGTAGACTGATATGCTGAAACACTCTGGGTTGACTTTTATACTCCATGTATGAAAATTAAGGCCTAATCAATCAAAAAAAAAATAATCAAAAGCAAAAAAAGACAAATGAGTTTCTTTTTTTGGTGGTCTTGTGTTAGACTGCATAACTACAGTATCTGGTGTGCAATCTGTGGTAGCTGAATGTTCATTGTGCAGTTGTGTTTAAGTACAACTACATGCCCTCCTCCTTCCTTGTAGAGTAACCCTGAACTGTACTGTTACTATAATGCAATAGATCTGGTACTCATATTTTTAATTTAATTTCAATTAAATCCTCACTGTTTACCACCAGGAGTGTTTTAATGTATTTTCGGTCATTTGTGAAATGCGGTTTGATCACCAATCGTGAAAGTGCATTTCTATAGTGATTCCACGCTTTTGGTTCCTCTAGAGCATGGGTGTCCAATCTTATCCATGAAGAGCCGGTGTGGGTGCAGGTTTTCTTTCCAACCGAGCAGAAGCCACACCTCATTCCACCTGCTTTTAATCAAAGGATCTTGGTTTTC
>JAOUQY010000030.1:6469394-6479546 GCA_028566355.1 Doras micropoeus
ACCATGTCGGACGATTTAGAGATGGAACGGTGTCGATATTTCGAAAATTGCGGCAGTTGATAGGTGGACAAAAGTACCCGGTATAATAAAAATAATAATAATAATAATACTTAAGAAGAACAATAGTGTGATTGCCTACTGCAATCACACTAATTATGTGAAAATGTAGTTATCCTTTTAAATACAAATATCACACGTCACAAACAAATGACCTATTTTATAAGAATATGCTGTATATTATTACAAAACTATTTTCATTCATGAAAAAAGAGTGAAGATAAATAACACAAACGAATGAGATAGTTTTATCGTAACACAGTTATTTAAAACTTAAATTAATGTACACCCGTCTCAAAATGATTTGCACCCCAGAGGTGTTTATGTATGTACTCATGAAGCTGACCGCACTATATTTTATATCCATTACTCATGTTATTAGCTTGATGGATGATAAAGGGATGTGTAGCACAGAATATATAGAGATTTCTAGTGGTGCAATATTCTGCATCTCTTTACACAGTTTCCATTAAATATTTTATTTTTTATTGTTATGGGATTATCTACGTACATTTCTGCAATTGTTTGAGTGAAACAATCATTAGCAAACACTCCTAAAGCACTTCTAATCATCCATTTCTGAGCTTATTTTACTTTATGGAGTCTTCCATAGAGACCGGGCTAATTCTTCTGAAGGATAATGTTTCTTTGTATCATTGAAGAACACATGATGCTTGTGAATGAAACTGTACACTAACCTGCATAGCTCTTTATGTAACCTCTCCCTCTCACAGCCCCCCCTTCACTGGCTCAGATCAGATGATGACGTACACTTTCATTCTGAAAGGCATGGAGAAGATGGACTTCCCAAAGAAGATCACAAAAAGGCCTGGGGATCTCATTCGCAAGCTCTGCAAGTAAGATATGAAATACCTACCTGCATACCTGTTTGTGTTATTGGGTGCAACAGAAACATGTTTACTGGATCGGGGTGATTGGGAGGTTGCAAGTTTGAATCCAGTGATGCCATAACCATAGTAATCATTTGACAGCATCTGTGAGCTCATGTATGAGGAAGAAGGCAGATAGCACTTTCCTGTAAGTGTGTTACACTGAACTATAAGAGCTAGCTTATTGATGGGGAAGAGGAAATGGCCAAATTGGGAGAAAAATGAGCTTTAAAAAATAATAGTTTCACTGTAGTAATTGAGGGCGGCACGGTGGTTCGGTGGGTAGCACTGTCGCCTCACAGCAAGGACGTCCCAATCCCCGGGTGGAGCGGTCTGGGTCCTTTCTGTATGGAGTCTGCTTGTCCTCCCAGTGTCCACATGGGTTTACTCCGGGTTCTTCCCATAGTCCAAAGACATGCATGGTAGGTCAATTGGTGTCTCTAAAGTGCCCCTAGTGTGTAAGTGTGTGCCCTACGATGGATTGGTGCCCTGTCTAGGGTTGTTCCTGCCTTGCGCCCTAAGCTGCCGGCTAGGCACCGGCTCTCCCGTGACCCTGAACAGGAATAAGTGGTTAAGATAATGGACGGATGGATGGATGTATTTAGTAACTGAATAATTCATCATTACTATAAAAAAGAGTGTAATAAATAACCAAAACTATTTACCATTTTGTTTTTTTCCCTTGTAGACAAAATCCTTCAGAGCGTCTTGGGAATATGAAGAATGGAATAACGGATATCAAGAAGCACAGGTGAAGGAAAGCACACACAGACCCACTGACAGGTGGATGTCGAACTGGGATCTGCTACTCAGTAGTAGTTCGTCTAGCTTGGGCTCTTTTAGTCTTAATCAAATTCTGAAAGTGTTTTGTATTTCCATGTTGGTCATCATGAGTGTTGAAGATAAAGTCACAAATGCTAAGATAGCAATGTGTTAAATATGACCTATCCATGCTCTTAAAGCACCTTTTTAAATTATGAACAAAAAAATAATTAGGAAGTATTTTTTATAGATAATAGCAAAGTAGAGAAGCCTCTCCTTTGTCCTGTCGTTGTTGTAAACTCAAGGTGCTGCACTGAGAATTCATAATCCAATTGGTGCATAAAGTCGAGCAGATGGATCTTGATCTCTGTGGCAATCTGCGGCTTGATCTGATTTGCTGTGCACAGCCCCAGGCGTAACGGATGGTCCGCTAATAGTCAAGGAAAATATCTTCTCTTCCCCTCTCAGTTCAGACAGGATCTTGGACGGATGTTCACAGATTTCATTACGCATTGTTTGTTATTATAAACACTAACTCCACATGCAATCAGTGTGTAGTATGTAATGTCATGTCGAGGGCTGGCTGTGAAATGCAACGTGGTGTAAATATATGCTGTGTTTATTTGCCGTGTAGGTGGTTTACTGGCTTCAGCTGGAGTGGCCTGAAAGAGAGGACTTTGACATCACCACTGAAAAGAGAGGTAAGCGATGATAAGACTCGCTGACTAGAGAGACACGGCTGAGCTCGTGTTGTTTAGATCCTTAAGCTTATGAGCTTCTCTGATAAGATACTGAAATATCCTGCATTACCTTAGCTTTGTTTTAATCTTTATATACAATATATAAAATACAAATAGATACTTTATGCTCAAATGCTCCTGCTGGTGAGTGTGCATTTAAATCTGTAAAGCCCAGGTCACGTGAAAGGGGACTATTTTCAAGGTCTAGATGTTTTTAGATACAATAATAAATCCATCTTGTTGGGTTTAAAAGCTGATGCTGAGATGGGAAAATAATCAGTGATGGGGTGGTATGAAGCGGCGTATGTGAAGCTGATCATTTTCCAATAACTGCACATCATGAAGTGTTTTATTGTTCGTATATCCAAGCTCAATACTTTCCCAGTGATTAACTTCAATTTACTGTTACATTTAATGCTGTGGAACCTCCACACAGCAGCTTAATTCCTGTTCTCACTTACATTATAGCAGCTATAAAACATCATTCCCTGACTCTTGTTATTGAGAACATTTTTACATTTACATTCATAGCATTTGGCAGACACACTTATCCAGAGTTGCTTACATTTATCTCATTTGTACAACTGAGCAGTTGAGAGTTAAGGGCCGTGCTCAAGGGCCCAACAGTGGCAGCTTGGTGGTGCTGGGAATTGAACTCATGACCTTCTGATCAGTAGTTCAGTGTCTTAACCACTGAGTTACCACTGCCTGAAGAGTGTCCTTCATCATATCAACATGTTTTTATTCTGTCCATGTGGAACGTCCACTGTACAAGTCCCTGTGTCGCTACAGAAATAGTAATGTATTAAAACGAGTGCATTAATACAAATCTCACAGTCTGAACTATTGTCAGGTCTCTGACAAACATCAGTGGGATGATTTATAATGTTTATTAAAGAAACTGAGACAAACTGGTTGTTTTAAATGATAAAATGCATCCTTGACCTAAGCATAACCTAAAGAGAGCCTTAATAGAGTCTTAAAGGAGACTTCATTTTCTTCTTTTTCTAGCTGAAGGGACCAACAGACCACAGCTACTTTGACAACTATCCACCTGAAGATGAAATTCCCCCCGATGAACTTTCTGGGTGGGACATGGACTTTTAACAACCTCTCCTTCCCCTCCTTTACATACCTCAGTGTGAACAAGGTCAAAACTCCTACATCATCCCACCCCCCCAACCACAAAGCCAGCAGAAACCCAGCGTATGGCCCAACATTCTCTGACAAAGCACAGCCTCGAGCACAGACCATCTTTGTGCTGGAGTAGGTGGCAATGTGGAGGAGGAAGAACCAGCTGGGAATGTGGCATTTGAAAAGAACTATTCCAGTGTTATTTGGATGATGATATTAGTAACCCTGTTCCGTGTAATTTTATCCTGGTTATCTGCCCCTTCATGGAGATGGACAGATCGTAGCTGCTGGGTAAAGTACACCACAGAGTTCTCCGAAGAACTTTGCCCAAGAGGTTTTATTGTGTTTAAATTGCGGACTTTGAACAGCAAAGAAAATGATGTGAAACCAGAAGTAATATTTACCTTTTCTGACCTGAAGAACCAAGACGGTGAAATGTGGCTGCTTTTGGAAACGGCGATGAGCCAAGTGCAGAACTTGTGAACTCACAAACCAAATGTGGGAGTAAATGCCAGTAATGTGGCTTCAAAGTCAGACCGCAGAAGATGAGCTCAGCTGCTGGGTTTATTTTTTGTCATTTCAAATGAACTTGTGTGAAATATTTATAACCACTGAGAAACTGTGTACAGAGCCTGGAAGGTGCTATTTCAGTTTCACCTTGCCCCTGCAGTTGAGCCAAATCCACACTCTAATAAGCTTTGTGCACATCTATAAATGTTCTTAGATTCATATACGAGTTAATATTAAGACATACTGTTATGAGATTAGGTTATATGTCTGGTTTTATTTCCTCTGGATATATAGTTCAAAGTAGAATTTAATTGACGGGTAAAAACACATAATAATAAAAAAAATCAGATCAGTGGAACTTTATTGATGGTCTGTCCAAAAGAAAGTGATCTTACAGGTGGGGTGAATGAACAGAAACAAACTTTACATTGTTCGTGTGAAGGCTCCAACCCAATTTCGCTGAAGGCTTTCCTTGCCTGAAAAGAAAAAAAAAACTGACAAGATATGAAACACATGAAACAGAAAATAAATAAATGCATTTAAAGCTCATTTTCCATATACAAATATAATTTCTTATGAAGCTTATTATACAAGCACAACCTTACACCTAAATCATTTACACAATAGATTACATAGTATAGTATAGGAAGCCTTTCTGTAAAAATATATATTATACAAATATTGATGGAGTGCTCTGTTTATTTTCCCTATTTGTTGTGTAATATATTAAGGTAATTGCTCACTTTTACATATATATTTTCTTTAATCTGCATACGTTGCACGTGTATAAAATGTCAAACCTGAAAAAAACATTTATTAACATGCACTGAAAAAAAGAGACTAGCATTAGTTCTGTGTAAATATAAGAAGTCAAAGAAAAGGAGCAAAATGACCGAACAAATATGTTGTCCCATTTATAGACATGAACAAAATAAACTGGAACTGAATTTTAGACAAAATAATGAGTACAATACTTTTTGGAAGGCACTTTTGAGAACCATATCATATATACAAATACATAGGCTGGGATATATTTTCTTATGCTTTATCATTATCATTTATCAACGCCTCTTTATTGGTAACTCGGCATATTGATGGTATGTTCATTCCACATTTTCTAGGATAACATAATCATACTTTATTGCTGAATATGTAAATAAGGCTCTCCAAAAATGCCCTGAAAATGTGTCTTGGCATAAATCAGTAAGTTAATGTATTGTGAGCCAAATTAGTGGTTTTGTGGTAGTTACAGGAAAAAAAATCCATGATAACATTAATGTTCATTAATGGAATTATACAACATGAAGTCAACAAGGCCACTTGGTCAGTAAGTATACTGGAGTTCAGACGAAAACAAGCTACATGTGGCCTCTGGTTGTGGTCTGTGCACAAATTCTATAAATAAAAAAAACAAATATTGCTTTATTTATGTTATTTATTTATCATGCTAAATTACGTCTTTAAGGTACTTTGTTGAAAAGTCTAAAGCAAACCGGTACTCGTGAGCGGCGTACTCGTGAATCGCTAATTTACAATGCCGCTGCTAAATGCATCAACATACTGAGCTCAGGTTAAAAAAAAGAAGAAGAAGAACAACAACAACATATTGACATTGGAATAAAATATATCTCTTTTATATAGCAGCAGTAGATAAAAACGTTACGAGTAAATTGGTTATGAATATAGTAAATATGACATAATAGTAACAGCTTAATAGTGAAAGATAGAAAAAAAAATCCCTGTACAAATTCATATTATTGTTCATCCCTACATCCTCAACACACAAAAATCTACGCCTCCAACGAGAACAGAAGCACAAAAAGAAAAGAAGTCTCTTCATAAGTTCATAACAGCCATGTCACAGAATGACTCCCGGGTGATTTAGCAAAATTTGCGGTTTCCTTCCAGACGATTCATTCAGACTTGACGCTGAACAAACAGCTGTTGTCTTTAAAAATAGAACAGAATCGTCTTCATGTAGCTACAGGGATGTAGTCTCTCATCCAGTGCAAAATGGGAATGGGATAAACAGGAAGATCGGGCAGAGTCTGGTGTGTGAAAGGATAAAATGAGACATTATCGGCAGGCGCAGGAGTCCACTGTCATGTTCGGGTAGACCTTCAGGACCACGTTCTTGTCCTCGTCGAAGAACAGGATGCTGAGCGAGGACATCTTCTCGGGGACGCAGCAGGGCTCCGGAATGCCGGGGACGACCCCGACTGCTCGGACGATGCTCTGGATGGTGGCGTGGTTGGAAGGTTTCAGGGACTGAGGAATAATGAGACGTTTAGTTACAGGTGTATTCAGGAACATCCTTGCCAAGATAGCATGTACGGTCAGTATGATGCTGCAGAGGGTTATGATTGGGTTATGATGGGTTATGGACTGACTGAAGTAATACGCTTTGCTCTGAAATTCGGCAATAATTTGCATACATTTTAATACAGAATTCTTGAAAGTATGAAACACTAAATGAATAGCTGAAAGGTGATCGAATGCCATGTGGTGTTGGGATGGATCACTGAAAAGGCATTTAAAAAAAATCCCAGAGTTATTGGTTCCCAACACACCAAGATGTTTATAGAAACTTTAACCTCCTAATGATCCTCCTCAGTCCCTTTTTTGTATAATCTATAATAACATACCACAGGATTGTACTTAAAATGGCGTAAACAAATATATTTCCAGGCATTTCTCTATAGTAATCATTTCTTTTTAAACTAGATACAACACAGATACTAATAATAACTGTGTGTATCTGGACAGTAAAGTGTTCCTGTACTGATTGCGTTTATGGATGAAGGTATGTTGATTATGTGGCTCTGTTTAAAGGCCAAGTGATGGAAATGACCGCATCCTACCACTGGATGGAGCTGACTATCCATACAACATGTTTTTGGCCCGGCTTTGCGTAAACAATTTCACAGATCGGAACCAGCTCTTGTTATGCTGGAGGTCATGATCTTATAAGATTCGTTTTTTAATAGCAACCATTAAGAACATTGTATCGCCAGATGGAAGGGCCTTTCTCCCAACATTCTAAAATAATAAGAAACCTGGAATAAAAACAGAATACACATTAAGTCTGTATAAAAGGATGTGATTCGCATGTAAAGAAACCGTACCTTCGGCATTGGAAACTGACAGGATCCTGAGCAGTAATAGGCATCAAAAGACTTCGGAGAGATAATCCATTCACTCCAGCCAATATCGGCAAAGTCCACTTTCAGATATCTGCGAGCGCAGTTCTTTGGCTCGTTCCACTGCTTCTTCCGTGCTTTCTTGATGGTCTGCTCATCAAACTGCAGAAGTGGGTTTTTGTCTCTTGGGTTCTTGCGAGGTTTCTTACGTGAGCGCTTGGCTGCCTTGTTCTCAACAGGGTCATATGGGCTAGTCTCGTCCCAGGTGTGGATCTCATAAGGGTACTCGGGACCCGGGAGCTCGTTGTTCTGTAGTGGTAGAAGGATATTGGTGGAGCGCTTCGTTCTGTGCGGTAAAGTACTACTGTGGTTGTGTAGTCTGAGTTTCTGAAGTCCAGGCACTAAGCTGCCTTTGTGTCTCTGGAGAGTGGACACCACGCTTTCGGGCTCGGAAATGGCCGAGTCGTTGGCGTAAACCAGAATGTAGGGTGAATGGTCGAACAAGAGCTTCTTCCATGGTTGTTGCCCTTGTGAATCCAAGGAGATGCCAATGAGAAGCTCGTCGTGATGCTTTGCTTCGTTGACTACACGAGTGATGTCTCGCCACTGCCAAGATATGAATTCTCTGTACATTGTGGAGACGTTAATGCGGAAGTGTCCGAGGGTCCTGGTGCTGTCGTTCACAGAGGCGAAACTCCAGATGCTGAGGTGAAGGTGACCGTTTCCCCTGAGGCCATGACGAGCACAGGTTTTAGACTTTAAGCATCTTTGGCTGCTGTTCCGGAAATCTCCGATATAATAGTGCAGCGTGGCTGAGAGAACGTCCTCCGAATTGGTTAGGGACGTTAGATTGAAGATCTGAAGCTGCTTGTTGTTGATGGCACCTGGATGAAGACCAAGAGTTGTTCAACCTTGTTATTCAACAATTATTCAACTTATTTATTTATGTGCTTTTATATCGTTTTAGGTCTAAAGATTTTGCCTTTATTGTGAAAAAAAACCCTTCAGCTCTGGCTGATGCTTTTATCGCTTCTACATCACTGACATCCTGGTTTTCACAGGACAGCATGTTTTCACATAGTACTAATCACAGCCGGGTCCTCACTTCACACCGAGGTCAGAAGCCAACTCTAGTTCATTCTTTAAGTTAGTGCATAAGGTGCTTGGTGGACGTGTATGCTTTCCTATGTTTTCCGTACTACGTGCTCTTTAGAGGTCTGAACAGAGCATGTAAGAGGCATGCTCAGATGACACGTGCGCAGAGACGTGTTGCAGAGACGCACGGTGCATGCAGAGTTTGACGCTGAATTAAAACAAGATATTAACGCACTTAAGACCACAAGCACTTTAAGCTAATAAACCAGTCTTTTTTTTTTTTTTTTTACACCATTTCATTATTCATCAGTAGGACCAGAAAAAGTATGCGCTGGATATTTGGCTGTAAAGCATGCGAGTACAGCAGGTGGATTTCCACTATCAGCGCTCGCGCCGAATAAAAACGCATGGTCAAATAATCTTTTATCTAACACCGATTAATCGCAACTAGACTCAATAATGCATGCATCATCTCTCTCGTTTAAATTATAACAAACAAACAAACAAACAAACAAACAAAATGCAGCAGGGACATACCCGGGTGCGCTTTAAAGCTGCGCACCGTGTTGCCGTCACGCAGCGGAAAGCTCGCGCTTGTGTATTTGCTGTAGAGCATCTGCATGTGCTCAGACACTGTATCCTGCGCGGACTTCTCCCACTGATCCGTGTCCACATTATGTCCAAAATCCTTCGTTAGTCTAGCGAAGTGGTCTTTCAGCATGGCGCAATATCCACAACACACGCAGCTCCATCCCAGAAGGAGAAGCAGCAGTCGATCCATGGCGCCACGGAAAGCTTTCTCAGAACACGCTGTGCTGTTCAAGTGCGCTTAACTCTCCTACAAGATAGCATCACACGAGGGGAAAAGCAAAGCCCAAAAGCTGTAGTGTGATGGCTGGATGAAGGAAGTGTGTGAGAAGTATGCTGAGTGTGGTGCGTCTGGTGCGCGCCCCGGGGTTTTGTGCGTGGACGCTGCGCTGCTGCAGGGTCAGCCAATCGCATCCACGCTCTGCTCTCGTATGAGCGCCAAGCGCAATGGGCTGCAGATTTATAGGGCTTAGGGGAGAAACCTGAGGTAATTCACCTTAGATTCAGCCACAGGACAGCCATAGAGAAACAGAAAGAGGCGGGTGAGGAGAAAAAGAGAGAGAAAAACTGTGAAAAAATAAAGATGCAGACAGAGACATATGGACAGAGGGAACTAGGGGAAGAAAAGAAAACGTTGGAGAAAAAGCAAAGCACTCCCATGTTACAAATAAGAAATATATAAATGAACAGATCTTATCAATGAAAGATGCCATCATCTAGATGGACATGTCTGGTCACATCACTGATCACTACAAAGCAATAAACAAAAGTTGGTGGGACTCATTTAGAATAACATTACATTACATTACATACGTAACATTTCTCAGCACTGTTGTGTCTGGGACAAGAGACTGAATGTTGTAGCTTGTAAAGGTGTTAAAGGTTCTCAAGCCCATTTTGTGGAGTTCCGTGGCATTGAGCACACACATCCTGTAGGGCAGAATCTGATCTGGATAAGGCATCATGTCCTTTCCACAAACACCAGGCTCATGGACAAGGTTACTGTACACCCTATCAGCCTGGGTCTTCAGGACCAGTAGGGCAGGAAGTGATTATCTCTCCCTTTTACATGACATATGAAGGCATTAAGGTGATTTTTCAAGATATGTTTTGACATATTTCAAATTCACATGGAAAAAATGGTGTCACAGATGAATACGTGGGCGACACGGTGGCTCGGTGGGTAGCACCGTCGCCTCACAGCAAGAAGGTCCCGGGTTCGATCCCCAGGTGGGG